>JBBYHO010000001.1:5272187-5294388 GCA_038382025.1 Adansonia gregorii | reverse complement strand
TTTACATGTAAATAAGAAAAAAATAAAAATGATCAAGACCAAAAATTATTAGAAATTAGTTTTGATAAATTGAATAAGTAAAATTAAAAATTTTGGATATTAAATATTAATAATTTTAAATTTTATATTTGCATATAAATATATATACATATATTGGTATATTTGCATGTCCGTATAATGTATATTTTGTTAGGAAACTTGAAAATATACTATAAATATTTATAAAAAAAAGTATTTGAAAAATATGGATAAATCCAAATAGTACGTCAAAATACGCATATATCGATATATATATTAATACCAGAATAAAATGGTATGTCCACCAATATGGTACTAACTATCTTAATACAAAGAATATTTAAGAGGAACTATTTTTTCTTCAAGAAAGTTTTTTTATATTTTATAGAAATATTTAAATTTTTATTTTTTTTTTGTTTTCATCCCCTTTTATTTTACTTTCTTTAATTTTATCTATTTATGATAAATGTTGGGTTTTAATATTCAAATGTTATCTTTTTCACCATTTTGAAAAATTTTTAGAAAAATATCTCACCCAATCCATTCTTAATTTCAGTGAAAATGATATTGATGCTGAAGAAATCAAATTATTTTACAATCATTTAATTTTATGTCAAATTTATTATTTAGTATTATTTCTAAAATAAATTTTAAAATCAAACCTAATAATCCTAAAATACGTGTACACAAATAAAATAAAATAAGAGAAAATAAAATATATAAATCAAAGTAAAAATCAAATCAAAGTAAAAAAAAAAAATTGTACATGAATATTCAATTTCATGGTCTCTTTAAGCACCCTAAAAAAACAATAAACAAAGAAAAAAGTAATTAATATGTTGGTTGATCTTCGACGCATTTGAATGGGCCATCCTCAAAACGGGTTGCTTTAGGAGGTAGATTAATTGAGGAAAAGCCTGAAAAATACACCATATATTAATAAAAGAGTTAAGTCTTAGTAACTTTTGACAACAAAAGTACTCTAAAAAGTAAGGGCAAAAAAAATTAATAGCGGGTCGGAATTTTTTTAATATTATAAACGAATTAAAAAATTAATATATATTTTTATTATATATTTTAAAAAATAAAAAAATACGATAAAAAATTTCATTATCAATGTTTTCGATAATTAAAAAAAAGTATCAAAGAGTTGAGGCTAATAACTTAATATTTGTTGTCTATATATATATATATATATCGGCTTTTGTTTTTTTTTTTTTTCAGTTTGCATTTTAATAATGATTTTCAATCTAAAATTTGCATACCATAATTCAAAAACAGACTTTTCAAGCTGTAATATTGTAGGATTCAAAAGCAAAAGAAACTAACAATGTCAAAATCCATTCAAAGTTGACACTTATAAAATCAAAGGCTGCTAAAGCAATATGCAATGCAGTTGCTTTTTGGACAGTGAGGGACATCATGCACATGAAAAATTTTTCATAAAGGAAAAGTTTAACTTGTAGTAATAATTACATGTATTCAATTATTAGATTGATGAAATTGAACATAAAATATTAGCAAAATTTTTAAATTTTATAAATCCGATTAATAAATAATATATTTAAAAAATAATAATTTTAAAGTATGAAATATGTGTTGTTGTTGTTTTTTTTTTAAAAAAATTTTGCCAGTAAAATTAAAAAATTCTATTAATAATGTATAAAAAGGACCTTATGTAATAGTTTAAAGTACAAATAAGAAGGAAGGTGGAACATATTTAACTTACATTGGATACTCAAAAACAAATGAGGACAAACCGGTGAAAACAAAACCTTAGCAAATTGTGTCCCCATGTACATATTAGTAAAAACTATGTTTTATCAAAGTGAAAACGGAGATTAGCAGTTTTAATTAATTAATTAGCGATTTAGTTCATTTTAGAATTGCATCTTCTTCTGCATTGCAAACATATTTTTTTGAAATGATGATCAATTCGTTTTCTATAGAGAAAAAATAAATAGAAATAAGACTGCGAAAACAGTAATCTTTTAGGGAGAAAATTAAAATTAAAATTAGAAAAAAAGGATGCATGCAGACAGGACGTAGCAGTAATGAGCTTAAAGGTAAAGCACATTAATATCTCTCAACGAAAGGGTTTTATTTATTTATTTATTTATTATTATTTCAGAAAACCATTTTGAGGCTGAGAAACCTGGAGAAAATATGAAGTTAGATCAGCACATATGTAGATAAATGATTGATTTATCGCAAGAGAGAAGAGGCTGATGATGAAGGAATTTAAGAAAGGAAATTTTTTAGATATTAGGATCCAACTTAAGTCTTTGAATAAATGAACCATTTTGGGCAACAAACCATGTGATGTAATCTTTGCACTAAAATTCAGTGTTCCCCTTTTCATCAGCCTCACACTTGGGGGGGGGGGGGGAGGGAAGCTAAATCTGAAATTGCTGGAAATTAATACCCAAAAGACGACCATAAGCAAATCCAATTTAAGATAATTTCTCTTGATTTGGATACTTAGAATGTTATTCTTGAAATACTATAAAATTAAATTTAAGCATGTATATAGAATCCATATTTACTTAACGATGGACGAAGACTGTGTATGTGTAGGCATATATCTTGTATTTTCTAATTAGATCAAAACTACTTGCTGAATATGACAGTCGGTAAAATTCAGCGTCAGAATATGACAATATATTTGTAGTAAGTAATCATTGTTTCAGATGTATACTTAGCTTAGTTTTAATGTTAGTGCTTATTTTTAATGTAAAGAGGTTAAGGAAATGGTCTAATAAGATTTAGAAATGTTTTAGTAATGAACTCGGAATTTGATCGTACAATCAAATTTAAAAAATGATATTCAATAGATTCATAATCTCAATATTCGAGATATCTTCCTTCTTTTAATTTTAGGCCAAGACACCCTTTGTGAAAAAATAATTTCATGGTGGAAGCCGAAGGTTCCCTCTTTTGACGTTTCAATGCTCGTTTTTATTGAGTTTGCCATTGAGTCTGGATGATGAGTGAATGACGTGAAAGGTCACTTCAAAAGAAGAAAAAGAAAAAAATCAACCTAGCATGTTTCATTTTCTCTATTAATAATGCAAAACCTGTACATATTAACATTTCATGCTTTGATCATCTGGCAATTTCCTTTAGCTGGTCCCTGCCCATTGAAAACATGTTCCTTGGGTCATAAGTCCTTGTTGGCCAGATGGGTCCTGCCAAAAAGCTGAGGTCCAATTGACAGAAGACTCATTTTTTCCGTTTTTGTTACGGTTTTAGAAGCCAGTTGACCAAAGGCCTTTCGATCTTTGTTTAACATTACAGTGGGAAACAAAAGTTCAGATTGAAAACAATAGAAAGGTTTAAGATTGATATAATTAAGTCCTATAAATATGAAGGTAATAGAAGTTTTGATTTCTTGAAAGAGGGTTTATAAACAATGATTTTAACAGCAAGAATAATTTTTTTTTATTTGTTTAGTGTTGTTGTTGTCGTAAAAAATAACTTTTGATCTTAAAAATCGTATCAATGGCAATGATAAATGCAGCTTTTGTTGCAGTGGCTTACATTTAGAGACAAAATGACTTGAGACTGGTTTCTTTTAAACCCCCGCCCCCCCCCCCAACAAAGAACCAAAGGTTAGCTTTTTATGACAGAAACTCTAATGCTGGAAGCCTCGAAAAAGGACTCAAATGACCATAGAACGTGGAAGAGAATGTAAAGATTTTAAGTCCACAAATTTAGTGGGCTGTTGGCTGACTAAATGCTGTCTGAAAGGAACATAAGGCAAGCTTAATTCGTAATGATAACATTGTTGTAATTTCTTGACTTGTAAGATGGGATGACTTCCAAGTTGATCTTCCATTTCAAATTAAGTCCTAAAGGGAACCTTCACAAAATATTGACATAATTATTCGATTCCACTAACACAGTATACCTGAAATCATAAGGGATAAGGGCTTAAACAAGGAACTTTATTAGTAATTAAGTTGTTCGGATTTTGATTTAACTATTAGATATAAATCCGTATATAATAAATATATTTAATTTTTTAATCTTCTAATGTATTTAGAGTGTTTTTTCCTTAAAAATTATATTCATATACTTATAATCGAATATGCATTAAATACCGATATCAAATATAAATACTTAAAATGAATCAAAATAACGTAGCTTTAGAAAATGCTTTAATCTCTCTCTCCCTAATAAGGTACAAAAAAGTGAAGGGAAAAACATCTAATTTAGAATCTTTCTCAAATTAAATTGGAACTTAAATGGTTTTTATAGTTCTGAAATACTTATCCTCAATCTTCGCAGAAACAATCAAAGCATAAAGCAAAAACAAACAAGACGAAGGAAAAAGAAATCCAGGATATTATTTTTGAAAAAGGAAATGTGGTAGGTAACCTTTTTCAGTAAGAAGAATAGCATCAAAGAATCGAGCTTTATAACAAAGGTTAAAAAGTAGAAAATACCAGTAAAGTAAATTCCACTTAGACTCCCACATGAAAAGAAGAGAATAGAATCATGAGGAAGAATGCTGTATAGTTGTTTAAAGCTTATTTAATCATCAATTCGAAGACATTGTATCTCAATCCTAATATATTTTATTTTAAAGAAGAATCCATAATTTGAAAATAAATAAAAAGAAAAAGTATTGCAGTATTTGGATTTACCATTGTGAGATCCAATTAAATTAAGTTTTCAAATCCTCTGATCTAATTAAATTAAATTTTGGGTTCCTCTCTTTTACTATATGATACGGTTCATTTGATTCTCTCTTCTTCTGTATTTGTGTCATAGGTGTAGCTTTTATATATATATGTACAAAAGAAAAGGAGGTGTTGAAAGGGGAGAAAAGGAGGGCTTGCAAGAGGCGTTTAAGCATGGAACATCTATGTTGAGCAATGATTTTGTCTGGGGAACCATCATCATCAGCTTTCCTGGCCCAACCTGCAAGGTAGAAATAGAACCCTCGAAAGGGTTTACAAACAGACATTCCCCTTGAAAGATGTCGCTGAACACATCCCCTTTCCTGTCCAAAATAGTTATTTACCAAAACAAAACCATGATTTAGGAGGTTCTTTGGGTGTGTGCAGGCATGCATGCTTAAGGCTTAATCTCATGCACACACACGCACACACACACACACACTCTCTCTCTCTCTCTCTCTCTCTCTCTCTCTCTCTCTCTGTATATACATATATATGCATGGTAATGCATCATCATCATCATGGTGTGAATGATGATGATGATGATGTTGGTATAACCAAGTACATGATCTGAATGCCAGCCTCTTCACATTGCTTTATTATGGGACGAAACATAATGATATGTAATCATGCTTATCAGCGCAGCTCCATCTAACATTACTTGCACAAGCAGCTTTGATCATAGCGGTCATGACGTTTTTCAAAAATCTTGCTTGCCTCATTCTCTTCTTGTCAGGTGACATTGGACTGCAATTTAATCTTAATCAAAATAACCCGAGTTTCAGGCTTGAATTATCCAAATTCGAAATAATTCGAATTAAGATTTAAGGTTTAATAACAAAAAATTAACAATTAAGGATGTTAAATTATAACGTATAAATGTAGTAAATAATAAAAAATTATATTTATATTAAATAATAAAATATATACAAAAATTATATTTTATATTGAATAATAATTATTAAAATTATAATTATATTAAAATAAATTAATAAATTAAAAATAATTAATTTAAAAATAAAAAACTGAATGAAATTTTTTAAAATAATATTTTTATATTTTTATATAATTATTTATTTTTTTAATTTATAATAGAATACAATTTATTAACTGTAGTAAATTAAAATAATAAAAAAATTGCAAGGCCTGCAGTATTCAATTAAAATAAAAGAAAGAGCAGGCCTTTGTAGTAAAAATGCCCTCACACATTAGAATTGGGCATTTGCTCTTTGGAACTTCAAGAAGCTCCAATAGAGTTTAAAGGCACCAGCACAATGTCGCAACGCGAACAACAGGTACAGTCCAATTGCAGCCAAAAAGTGTCCAATCAGATTGCACCGAAAGTCCGTTTGTGCGTCGTTTGGCCGTAAGCTTCGAGACCGATTAAGTTGTCTACAAATGTCAAATGAATCTGTTTAGGCCCAGATGGATAAATAGTGGGTCTCTCTAACTTATCCGAGAAATGAACTCTAAAGAAATTAGAGATCAAACTGTAATTGGAGGTCGGACTCTTGTCTTGTACTTTATTCGGCCTAATAATGCAAAGTTGGGTCCATGTAGGTCATCAACACGGACCAGTATGGTCCAACTCATTTTCATTCGCTAATTCATTCGGAAGTCCAAGCGTCGTCTATGCATACAAATACACACCCAATCCCATGCATGAAACCACCATAGCCACCAAATCTGTCCATTTCATCTAATTCATTATACCCAGAAACTCAGAACGAATGTTTCTTGCTTAAGAAAGGTAAATCACATTTCTTTCATAATATCATCAAATGATAACAAAAGGCCACTGAAACACACACACACAATGCTGTAGTTACTTCCCCATGAAACTCCATGCTATAGCCTTCAGCAGGTTCACGGTTGATTCAATGGCGATGCACCGCGGTGAGGAATGTCAAATTCTAAATAATGTTTTTAGCATGGAAATGATTAATAAAAGACACATTGACCTCCCAAAACATTATCTGACGTACCAAAATAAATAAAACAATTAGAAACGTGGTAATACAACGTAGGAACAGGGTGCATAGAATGTAGTACAGATTACAGAAAACAAGAAAGCTCTTATTTTCTAGTGAACCCTCGTAACAATAACACATACGAGAGCTTCTAGTTTTATGTTTTGATAATCTCTATTCTTTCTGCACTTTGTTTTTATTCATTTCTCTTTTCCAACTCTCCCAGCCTCCTTCAGTTGCTCTTTGTTAGTTTCTTTTTCTCGTTTTACAACCTTGGCATAGGCAAAAACACTGCTAAAAGAATAAATTATACTATAAAAAAACAAATACGAGGTTCACATCTGGGGCCTCGTCTGGACAACATAGACCTTCCCATCCCTGATGACACCTTCAATGTCTTGTGGAGATCCATAGAGTTCCTCGATAGCACTTCCTGCATGAGCAATGCTGGAAAGGGTTGATTGCTGAAAGTTAACATCGTTTATCAATGGGTCGGATGAGTAATCAAGCACAACTTTCTCTTCTTCATCCATGGGCACACTGCACAGAAAGAAATATATTATTGAGCACAGAAATTGACAAAAATATATATATATATATATATAATCACATAAAATCATATGACAAGATTTCTTGAGAAATTTCCTTCCACCAGGAAGTTTATAAACAATGATTACAATGGTGAAAAAGAAAACCTGTTTAAGATCCAAATAGGGGAGCAATAACCGCAGTGCTAGATTTTTATTTTTGCTGGTAACTAGCAAAGCAGTTACAAGCAAAATATCTAACCACAGATGCATGAATATCAGCTTTTGAAAATTTCTTATGTGGCCACGAAAGGCTGATGACAGTCTGTAGTAGTAGATTAGGAGTTGGGAAAAAAAGGTTGGACCTTGCTATAAAAGTTCACAACTTCATGTGTGTGTGTGTGTCTGGAAGAATAAAATATTAGAAATCGCTCACCAGCAATTCAGAAAGACGAACAGTTATCCATTTAAGAACACCAAAATTCCGAACATGAGCAGATAAAAGAACTAAAGCAAACACATCAAATACCATGTAAAGTCCTCCTCCTGCATGAGAGTTTGGAAGGAGATTACCTATCATAAAGGCCAGCACCCGCATAACCTTCTAAATCTTCACCATTTGAATCCGATCTGAAGATAATGGAACGCCTTATGAAGAGCCCAATCGGTTTGCTTGGATATCCCAATACCTGAAACATGTTGGAAATTATTAGTGGAGATGATAGTTGCTTCGTGATTAAACCTAATTTGAGGTCAATAATATGATAAAAGGGCATTGCACTTATGGTTACCTTATTCTGCATTAATGTGTTAATTTTGCATAAAGAATAGCAACTTCACAATTCATACTTTTGTTATCTAGTATAAGTCAAATCTTCCATTCAATCTGCAGGCATGTTTTACCTGAGGAGAGTTCAGATTGTTTTTCTTGCAAACAAAACTCAAAGCACGACCTGGATAAGCTCCAACAAGAGTTTCTCCAAGTCCCTTCACCACCTATATCAAACGGAGAGCAAATAATTCCCGTTTTGTCATCAAAGTGAAAATGTTACATGAGACCATAACAAAAGATGATAAATGGAGATAAATACCTCAGCATAGATCTCTGATGAGTCCCCTGAAGATGGATTAGTAGTATGGATAACAAATGCATAATCAGCATTGATTACTTCCTGAACCAGGACAGCCATACAGAGATAGTCGTGATCTAGTTTGACTTTCCTGGTGCTGAAATATGCTCTCTCATTCCATTTTGAAGCCCAAACCTAGATTGAATGCAGGGAATAAAGAGGTCAATGCTATACATTTGTAGTATACAGGTCAAATAGAAATTAGTAACAATAAGTCTGCAAAGCCCTTGAATTTAGAACGATATGAATAGAAAGAACAAATTTTGAAAGGCTCAGTTACGGGAAAAAGGATAATGTGGTTGAATGCCAAAAATGAAATAAAAAAATTAATATGCATGGATCTCAGAATTGTAGGAAGAGGAAAAATGAAATGCAGGGACGAAAAAAAGAAGACATCCTCCTGTTTGGATGTAAAGGACAATGATATTGCTAGTGCTGATCCTACAATTGCAGTTAGTGGAGTACAATTATTGATGAGACAGATTCAAATAAAACGGCATGTTGTAAAATTCAAAATTTTGAGGGATAAGCTCTTTCTTTGCAGAAAAATGGTAAACCTTCTTTATAGCAGTCCATGCTTGCTCCCACCTCTGTTCACCTTCGTCTCCAGGCCAAGGCATTCCAGAACTCAGCATCTTGGCCTTCAGTTCTTGCACCTGAAGTTAATAAGAAATTGAAACAAATCTGATTAATTGCCTCTCCAAGACATCTCTGATTCAGGTGCTATTAATTTCTTACAGATGATCAAGTTAGGGAGGCAAAAAATTCTTGAGAAAATTCTGATTCACATGGGGATGTATGTAATAGCGGGAGAAGGCAGGAGGGTAATTTTTCATAGTCAGAGGATTTGGACAAATGAAAACTTCCCATCCAGAGAACAACTCAACAAAACATCATTTAAAGCTATTACCACTTCTTTTAATGATGCTATCAAGTAGGGAATTATAGCTTAGCAGAAGAAAGAACTGATAATACATACCAACTGGGGTGGTGCCCCCAACTGTAGAACTGTCTGACGAATCTCCCCAAGCGCACCAAAGTCTCCTTCTCCTAACTTTTTCTTCAAAATTTGCAACTTTTCATCCACTTTCTGAGAATTTACTACCATTAAAATAATATTATAACTAAAAATATAATTAAATAATCTAATTAGAATGAATAGTTATTATTTAAGAATTCAATATTATAAAAAACTTAAATAATATTATTGGAAATTTATAATCACATTAATGCATATTATTATTAATTTAATAGTATTAAAAAATTAAACAACATTATAGGAAAATTTATGATTATATCAACAGATCATTATTGAATATATTTACAGTTATTGTAATTAGAATGATTAAATAATTTTATTTAAAATTATTTCACTTTTATATAATCTTTGATTTTTAATATTAATTAAATTAATATTTTATAATTACATAATATTTTTCTATAATAATATTTAATTATATTTAAAGATGGTACTTAATAATATTATTAATTTATAATCTACTAAATTATATTTAATATATTAACCAATATTAAAATTTTTAAATTAAATAATATAGAATTCAAGAATATTATATTTTATATTTTTCATACTTTTATATTCAAATAAAGTTATAGGTTAATTTTGAAGTAAATTTTTGATTTATTATTATTTAAATTTAATGTTATTTTTATATATAAATGTGTATAATAGTATAAATATTTTTGGTAGAAAAAGGCCACGACCTAAAGGAAATCGCAAGTGCTGCAATCAAACCCCAATGAACCAACCTTCTAAAAGAGGTGAGCAAACCATTTGAACTAAGCTCCTATTTTGTATATAACGTTATATTAATACATAGATACTAGACTTCTCCATAGTTCGAACCTCACCAGGGTCAAGCCAGGCATTAAGCAGCTTTTGTGACTGCCCAGACACTGCCTAACTATCCAGACACTTCCAGGCCCACAGATAGATTTTACACAAAAGGATTGATCCCTCTTAAAAAAAAAAAGGCTGATTCCCTCTTAAAAAGGATCAAATCTTCTGAAGAAAAGAGCAAAATCCGTTTGAAAATGAAATGATATCTCAAAAATTTATATAACTAATAGTAATAGGGCTAAGACCGAGCCTGGACAAAAAAAGCTATGCCCAATGCCTGGCCCGTAAACATGTTTCCTGTTATCTCCAAAAAGAAAAAAAAAAAAAGAACAGCTCAACGACCCCTTAAAAATTACATTTTAAAATGGCAAACTCAAACCCCTGAATGAGGTCATTGTAAACAACGCAGTGAGATATTATTGAGGTTCAGAATTAGAATAACCTTGTTTATTTTATCCACAAGAACCTTCTCAAATACTCCAAATGGAAGGGCAACTGATGTGGGAATCCCAACCCAAGAAGGTACTTTTCCCTTTAGATATGAGATATTGCGTGATTTTGCACCAACCTAGGAGAGAAGTGTCCCAATGTACAAATTAGATATACACCATAAACATAGTTCAGAGCTACAGCAACCAAAAAGGTTAAAAAACTTCAATAGTCAATCTCATTGTAACTTTGTGGGTTATAAAGACCAAATTAAAGTTTTGGAGATAAAGCGTATAAGATTTTGCAAGCCTGACCATTTCAGGTGTAAACTCCTCTGCTGATATGGCATATTTACCACCAAACTGCTTTCTGACCAAAGTGATAGATGATGGACCATCTCCCTTCAAGTTGCGTGAACTTGAGTCAGCTAACTCACCTTCCTTCACCTCACTGTGTTAATGCATGAAAAAGAACAGGATTTAAATTACCTTTGCTTATATACAACAAAAAAGGGATTTGTTTAATTTCACCTCATGATTACTTGATGTGTTAAGACATGTTCAGAATTAAGTTAGAGATAGCACTACCTATAAAATACATCTGCAGATGAAGGTTTTAGGCGCAACAATTTCCCTTTCTTTGCTTGGAGGTCAGCCAGAATATTAGGATCAAAGCATGTAGCAAAACAAACCTGCAGTTGGAATTATGCCATCTTAATACACAACCAAGAATCACTACAGAGAAATCTCAAAGCACCAGGTAATCACCTTGCAATTTCTTGCTCGGACAGAAACATGGGACAAAACATCTGGCATGTCAGGTGTCAACACAGCAACTGTACCATCTGGAATTTCTTCCTCTCCTTTTACACTTTTTGCCACTAAAATAGTAGGTCGGTCATAAGATTTATTCTGTACCGCAAGCAGCTCATCCACAACATCAACACATCCAACAACCTCAACTGGGCTGATAACCTGCCAGCTGTTGCAGGACAGAAAAAATTGCATCAGTGAGTTCCAGTAAATGACTATGACAAAATCTTCTTAAATGATTAAGCCTAGGTCATAAGAAATTGTTTCACTGACAATAGTTTCTAATTAAGATTTAGCAGACCAATTATTATATACCAACCTGCCAAGATGAGCAGTCACCCGAAGAACAGGATCAAGTCGATTAATAAGCGAGGATAAAGTTGCAGCTGTTCCAGCACGGATAATTTCTTCAGTAAATATGTTGATCTGGAAGTAAATTCAACAAATGTGCTTTATCTTTCTATTCTATAATGAGATCAACATCAATTAACTGCACAAAATTTACAGTGAACAAGTTTGAAATTTGAAAGAAGTAATAACATACAGCCCAATGGTCTACTCCAAGCAATGATCCAAGATATTCAGCTGATGGTTGCAAAATACGCTGGTACGACTCAGCCTTGCCAGCCAGTGCAAGGCGAGTTCTATCAAGTACTGATTTTGCATACAGTGCCCACTGAGCACTTCGACTCTTGCACATGCTTATGGAATGATGCCATCCCTGCATAAGTAATGAAGCAGAAGTTACTTACCGTGATTTAAACAAACAGAGAGAAATCTGCATGATGACATGCCACAGTCAAAGCATTTTTGTGGAGCACTTGAATTTCTTCTTTTTGCAAAATACACAAGAAATGCAATCCATGTACATGAAATACGCTAGTAATTAATTCCTCAATGGTGCGTCTGACCATTAGCGACTAGAAGAAGGAAGATGGACTTAGTAAATTCAGCATCTATCAGGCCTTGTATTAAAAGTTGAGTGAAATTTTCGAGTTTGTAAGGTTGTTCTACAACTTCAAGCAAATGGACTGTCAAACTATTCCTCAGAAAAACTGCATGGAAGAATTCCAACTATAATAGAGTGTTAACATTCTCTGCAACCTTTCATTATCTTCAACACTGCTTCAACAAGTTCTCTTCCAAATCTCCTGTACTCGCAAAAAGGGACCATCCTAGCTATTTAACTCTAAAAAGCAACCTAGCACTAACTGAAGAGTTTTTATCTTGCAATGAAGATATTTGATTCCAACTACAAAGATTCACCATGAAGTCTAACTTCAAAGCTCAGTAGAAGCTCCTTATCATTTGACAGAATCGTTGACATAGATGAATAAATGCTGTAAATAATCAAATCTGCCCCCCAAAATCTATAAACTTAGAATCTGTTGATGCCCTTGAGAAATAAGAGCAACAATCATAGCTCTGTTGGACAGTAATTTACCTTCAAACAATAGACCAGATCCTCATTGTCATCTGATGACAGTGCAAGATTTTCTAGAATGAGAGTGATGAAATACATGATTTTCTGCAAGATGCACAAGAAGACTAATCAGGAATTCATATATATCATAGATTGAACTAAGATCATCTAACATGCCACGTAATAAATAAACCAATCACTAAAAAGCATTGCACATAAAAACTAAATGTACTTCACATAGGATATGGTGAAGAAGCAGGATTTACCTCTGGTCCAGCATTATTCAGCTCCTCATAACCTCTTTCAACAGCCGTCCTAACAGTGGAGTCAAGGGCAATATCTAAAAACAATACATCTTTTAGACGATCACTAGACTTCAACAACAATGGTCTAAGCTCCTGACGAGCCTCAAGCAAACCCTGTGAAAGTAGGAGTTTAAAAACAATATTTCAGAAAAATAAATGGGCATAGTGATTATAGATTTCCAATCAAATGTTACATACCTCAAGCAAGGCTTCTACATTTCTGTCTTCAACGTGTTCAAGAACAAAACGAAGCAATTCCTGTCATGAGTGCATCTCAAATATATGATCAACTTTTTTGGGAAAGATAAATGAAAAACAAACATTTGAAATTAAAAAAAAAAAATGAAGATAAAGTTAAACTTACTGAATATCGTGATGGCAAGCCAGCTACGGGATTTATTTGCACCCCAACCATGAAACCTTCACCCTGAACACGGAGAAAGCTCCTGTCAAATGCTGACAATTATACTTTGTCCAGGCAAGTTCACCTAATTTCTAATATTACCTCCACTTTGTAGCCCATGCAATTTGAAATAGCAGACTCAAGGTCAGCACCAGAATGAACCGCCTATGCATAAATCACAAGTAGATAGAAATTATCAATACAATACAACATTAAATATAAGACAAATGAAAGAAACTGAAGACAACAAATTCAGCATAAGAGAGAGCAGATGAAGCATAAACTCGTGCCTAGCGAAAGAAAGGAATCTCTACGATAATGAGATAAAAGTACAGCTAAAGAACAGAATGATAGTCTTTAGAAGCAATGCGTGAGTAGATGCCCATTACATTATCCTGTTCAGACATTAAGATGCAGATGACAAAAGGAATATTATGATGAATACAACCATAAAGGTTTAAGCAACAGACCTTCAAGGTTCTCATATAATGTCCAAGATCACGCAAAAGACCATCCTTCTGATCTCTCCTAAAGCTTGGTTCAGAATGGATAGCACGATCATAACTCAAGAGGCGCTCCTTTGTTATTCCATTCTCATTTAGAGTCTTCCAGTAGACACTAATGTCAAAATCGCTTTTAATATAATCGATCAATGCCTGCAAACATATGTTCTGTTAGCTGATGGAAACTACTAAAGAATTTTAACTAAATTCACATATCTGATACCTGACAGATTACGACATCATCTGGACTGGTGTTATTATGTAACTTCTGGTGCCATTCCTCCATCATTCCTCCCTTGCAATCATTGTTTCTCTGAAACAGATAGATAACAGTTCATGTAAATATAAATAAGAAAAGTGGAAAGGACAGCAACATGTTCTTCAAGATAGACCTGGATGACCAGTATTTCATCCCTAATTCTTTGTCCTACATCGCCTTCACCTCCACGACCAACAGTAGACAAAATCATGCGCAAAAGCTCCCGATGCTGTGGACGAGTGGTGTAAATACTCTGGAGCAAGTCAGTGAGTCTATCCTGCGCCTTACTTATCTCGCTGCACAAAATAGAAATAGCTACATTTGCATTCATACGGTCATCATTCAGAGAGCAGAAACTTTGAAATAAACCTAAACTTTACCGTGGTTTCACATTGTAGTTTTTGTTCCATATGAGCTGCCTTGTAGCCATAAACCTCATCCACACTAAGATCCCAGCAAGGCCCAATTCACCAGTATCTTTGGCTTGATCCATTAAGTCTGATGCAATATTAAACCTAAAAAAGGGAACCAGAAAGACTTACTTCTTGAAGAACAATGGGAAGCTGAAAATAAAACTCAGTAAGGTCATATTTGAAGTACATTAAGAGAAATTCAAGATTTTAGAACTTGAGTAATCCGCTGAGGGAAATTTCAACCTCCAGTCAAGCATGAAACCATTAACAGGACATCAAGGAGCAAGAAAGATACACAACAGCAACTTGTGTGTATTCAAGAGAGAGAAAGCATGATTTAAAGCACTCAACCATCATAAACGATAGAAGGCATCACAGTGGTGTTCATTATTGCATGTATGTAGATGGGTTTGCATGCATTTTGAGAATATTGTATTCAGTGTAAGGCTGGGAAACAATATGCTTTCATGCCTCTGTTTGACATTGTTCCACATTCACCAGTACAGTTATCTGTCCTGTCAATGTCTTGGGCAACCTATAAGGCAAGATATCACAATTTGAACTAATTTTAACAAGACAATGATCTCACCTTCGGCAAAAGAGAGTCTTAAAATGAAGAGCCAGATAATGTCTTAAGCAAAGGAAAGCAGAGGGATGGTCAAGGAAAACCTACATTTGCTAGAAACTACAGCAATTCAATTAGTAAATTAGAAGAACCTGGATATGCTTTGCACCAATTTGAACAGATTTGAAATTTTTTTAATGGGAAGGTAAGGAAAAAAAAATGAGGAAACTGTGTAATTTTAAATTTCCTAACACATCACATCTTGGGGTTTGAACAGGCCTTCTGGTTCACATAAGTAGGTTGGGTTCCAAAAAATAAAACTCAAAGTATGATGTCGAAAAACAAAAAATCCAAACTCAAAAAGAAGACATTAAATTGTGTTTTAACTGAATTCAAATAACTAGCTTCCTCTACAATATACCCCTAATATGGGCAAATTATCTGCACTTTCTAAGAGAGTAGATACAACTCCAAACGGCAAGGATCTTATAACTATTTTCCTTGAACACTTGCAGATGCTAAGATATAAATTACCTTTGCATTGCACTACAAGGATAACTAAATTCCTAATAACTAACTCTGCAATATCATAAAAAGAGAAATTGTTGATGACAAAAATGAAGTCCAAGTCACAGAAGTTGACTGACCGGTGCATAAAAGACTTTTGCGCCTCACTCTCCAACTCTGCTATTCTATCCAACAAAACCTTTGAAGTACCTTTGCCATCAACAGCATCCTTGTTTTTTTCAAGAAAACTACAGTTAATCAGAGAGGAACGCACTTCAAACTAAAATTAACATAATAGACCCAAAATTTCCTGGTTGAAATCACGAAAAAGGAACAACCTTTCGAACTTGCTTGAATCTCTGGCTGAACTCTACATAGAAGTCGGAGCCTTTATTCTTTATCCACTTCCCACCCGACAGAAGAACAAAAGGCATCCCTTTAAAATTACCATCCTCAATCTCCATCTCAATGAATTGCACCTACAGATGACTTCAGGATATGAATATAGGGATGGTTTTCTACCTTACTATATTTTAAATCTCAATAAATCCAACTTATGTGTATCATAGGACTTCAGTCCTAAGGCACACATGATAAGATTGAAATCTACTTAGTGAACCTGTTTGGGAAGATCAGCAGAAGTGCTTGTTGAAAATTTTGATTCAGCAGCTCCATCTAAAGAAACTGACCCAGGAGGGAGAACACCGGGAGGTGGGGGCTGAAAAATGTTCGCATAAACTAGTCTCAGATTTATATGAAAGAAATAGTGATTCCCAAAGTAATGTCTTCCTAAGGAGTGTAACAGTTTAAGGAATCTTACCAGCCACTCTCCAGCCTTTTCAGATAGAGCCCAATGAAGGGTAAGCGGTTCTTCAAAATCAGTAGCTATGTGAATCTTTATCTTACCAACAGGTTTGGTTACAAGTACCTGGAATATTTTGAAGGGGTTGAAACTTCAAAAGTTTTTATAAGTGAAAATCCTTAAAGACAAGAGATAGAATTAAAGAAACACTTGCTATCTTACCAGAAGCTCTCTCTCACCAAGTTTGTAAATGTTCTTGTTCATAACAGGGCTGCCATCCATTTCCTTTTCCTTAGCAAAGTGTTCAACTGCTGTCAATGGCTTTGATTCCACAGAGATACTTTCTTCTACAGATTTTACTGAATGCTTATTAACAAGCTGCATCAAGTCCCTCTGCTTGCGCTGAATTCGTTCAACACTAAAATAGCTTTTGCTCCGCAGTTGCTTTGACACTTGAGTCTCTATCTCTCCTTTAGTGATCTTCTTTCGAATTTCATCAAGAGATGCACCTTTCTCTAGTTCAGATTGCAACTCTTTCCTTGCTTCCTCAAATTCCCTCTAATTATTGAAACATTGCTTCAGTCAGCATGTAATACATGCAATGACCTTTTAAAATTGAGCAATCAGCCGGGCCAATTTGCTTTAATAAATAAGAACTTGAAACAACCAACTCTTAAAAGCAAGGAGGAGAGAGAAAATTACAAGCTGTTGCTCTGGGGAATAATTTGGCTTCCCTGCTTTCTCCCATCTTATATAGGCTTGTATTTGGACAAGATCATCAGGTATCTTGTTATTTTTTTCATGAATAGCAGTCTCCTTATATTCCTGTCCACCTTTTTTTGTTAGTTTTAACCGGATGTCGTCCACAGAAGCACCCCTGGCTATTTCCTCCAAAAGCTCAGCACGAGCTGCTTCATATTCCTCCTATAGCAAGCGAAAGTTCTTAGAGACAAGGAAGGAGATTGCACAAAATCCAAAAATGATATTACTATTTCATATTTCTAGGAGATTAAAGAAACAAAGAAATCTCTAATTCATGATTTATATACCCACAATGATAATCCTGCTTTTTTCTCTTAATATCACTCCACTGACTGAAAAGTATAAAATGCAAATAACAACCAGAACCTGGAATATTTCTTGAACTCTTAAATAAAGAGTTGGAAACTAATATATTGTAGCCAAAACTTTTAGTTAACCAATACCGGGGCATGCCTTAAAATTTTATAAGTTATTGCATAATAAATTGCTTCATTCCATAAAAAAAAACATTCTGTTAAAAGCACATCAGTGCAGCTCCTTATATAATACACGAAGAGAAATTAGTTTTAAGAGTGAATCAATCCCACAAAAAGTTAACAGCGGAATAGATAAATAAAAAAATAATGCCTGAAACCTATTTCAATGGCCTAGTTAATGAGGGAGTGGGAATGTTAATTATGCAAGAGAACATCGAACATCAAATAACTAACTCCTAGCCAAAAGGAGAAGGAATAATGGAACAAGAAGAAAGGACTAGAAAAAGAAGAACAAACTGAAATGTAGGACCTAACTTCAAAAATATGAACAAATAAACAGTATAATTATTGAACATATTACTTGCCTTCTCTTGCTCAAAGGTATACACCTGTTTACCCTTTCGCTCCCACCTCAAATATGCTTGAATCTGAACAAGATCCTCAGGAACTGAAATGTCTGAAATAAATGTCTCCTTCCGAGGTAAATTTACATGAAAGTTGTGACCGTTATTTTTTATCCTGTAAATGGCAAAATAGGGAGAAAAAAACAGCAACTTCATTTGAAGTAGTCCTTCTAAATACTATGAATTTAGTAAGAACAAAACTGATGGACACTTGCCATTTATTTCGGGCCTCATCAAATATGAGAAACTCTATAGCTTGTATTTGAGGATCACCAATTTCTAACTCTAAATAAGAACTGGAGCCAGACTACAGAAGCAATATGAAGACAAAATAAACAACTAATTGTCCGTGAGGATTAGTCAAAACTGAATTTTTATGTCAGTTTTTTGCACTAACCTTCACAAACGGAGTTCTTAGGGCTCTATTCTTGTAGTTTTTGGTCCCTTCAGGTTGACGTGAAGGAAGTACCCACTTTCTGTTCAAAAAAAAAAAAAAGATGAACAGAGCTTTCTCAAGCTGTAATGAAATGACACTCATTATCAACACTTGAAAATTAATCAAAATCAAAAGTAATGTTGACATAAACCAACAAGTGAACTTACTCGTTTCTGCCACGTATCCCACCCCAGTGCAAGAGCAAAGAGTCACTACTATACATGATTCTAAAATTTACTTGGGTAATAGACCCCGAAGTAGGAGCAGTAGCGTCAACCTGCTCAATTAAAAAGAGTGATTTTTTGTCAGTATATGACACAAATAACCTATAAATTCCAAGCTAAGGTCAATTAAACCAGTGGTTTATGCAGCGCATATGGGTTAGCTAAATTATTTAGCACCAAGCTATACCTACCTGCAATTCAATATTCCCATCAATGTTGAATTTTCCGAGATTCTGCAGCAAAGTAAGAATTTATCAAAATTTTTGATAAATAAAACAACAATAATTGTGCCAATGAACCTACTAACTCATGCAAAATCAGAAAAGGAAATAAATTCAGATATAATTGGTATTGCTTCAAACAAACAAACCAAATATATATATATATATATATATGAGTGCTTCCTTATGTATCCCCACTCAAGAAAGGAACAAATACTTCTTTAAAAAAGGACCTACAAGATAATAGGGAGAAAGATTTAGATGTCTGAGAACATTAAAGGAAAATAATTATCCAATAAAATCCTTCTCTGTCGATCATAATAAACATGTTTTATGCAATTTATGTGAGTGCTTGTTCAAACCCAAAATAGTTCGCAGCTAAGGATATGATATAGCTGGATTCTATTGCTGCATGATCAAGTATAAGTAACAATAAATTGGTCCTCCAATTCAACAGTTTAGCGTATGACCCAGTGAAAGAATCCTTTATCTTCAAATTTGGAAAAACAAAGTCAATTAAGTTTGATGGAAGGATTAATCAAACTAGCATGATGAGCACTGAGAACAATAAGCTAAAAACGAAACAGAAGACAAACTGCAATACAGTACATTTTGCAGCAAAGCCATACTTTATTTTATGCGCAAAAAAAAAAAAAAGAGAAAACATATCTTCTCGATAGAATCCAAAAAGCTTTAAAATAGGACAGAAAATTTGGCCGAGAAACTTATTTGTGTTAAGTACATACATCCAGTTCGAAAGAATATTTTGGAAAATAAAGAGAGAAGCTGGCTTCTATGCTTACTACTTACCATTCTTACTTTCATGGGAATAACCACACAAGTTCATCGATGGTCAATCATGAGGAAAACCAACACAAAATCATTTATCTCATACTGAAAAATTCTTTAATTGGATATTTCAAGGTCCACTAAACAAAAGAAACTACAAACAGAAAGTGAACTGATAGCCACTAAAGTTTTTAAAAATCTATATCATAGGCAGAGAATTTGACAATGAAAGCTAAAATTGGGGCTCTGATGTAAAGCTCTAAACAATATTTACCACCACGCTTGCAGCAATTTTTTTTTTTTTTTGATAATTGAAATTTATTTATTTCAAAATCCAAAGAAGCAGAATAAAACTGCTATTCTTGTCAGCATATTCTTAAATTCAGTTTGAAGGCAAAACAGTTACAGGGTGCAATAAAGGTAGAATTAATCCCATTTACATATAGATCCATGGCTTAACAAAGGGAAAAGACAAAACCAGTGCAGCATTAGTGAAGTCATATTGATGGAAAGAAGCACAGTGTTAATGAATTACTTTTTATTCAATTCAATAAAAGTAAAACGCTAAATACAAAAAAAACCTTTTAAAATAGTAATTTATTAATTAATCAGTGCCTATAGGCATCAATTAAGCAAACTCTTTTACAAATAATCCACCATAATTGCGTCACAGATTTCTAAAATTCAAAAACAGAAAGCATAAGCAAAGCAACAAGGCTAGAAAAGATTTTTACCTCAGAAGCCGGATCAGCGGCTAACACGGCTTGAGGGATGAGGGTAAAAGCCCGCTGGCTCCCCATGGCTAATTTCTGTTGCCTCTTACTCAAACTGTTACCAAAAAATTTTGTAGATATCTGATATTTGCGTGGCTGAGCTAGCGATCGATTCAGTGAAGCAGTGGCACAAAATAAATTCGTAGAAATGGCAGCAGAATTTTTGAGTTTGCTTTGATGCTCTAAAACCGTGGGACGGAGGAAATGCTGATGTATCAAATTCTGGCCGACGCTATTACTCATCTTCCTCGTTAAAACTTCGTATCCCCGAAGAATTTCAACAGTTATTTAAAAATATATAAAACAAAAACGATTTTTTCAGGATTAAAAAAAATTAAACAGTAAAAATGCAATTGTTAATCGCATCATTTCCACATAGATGATAATCAAAATAATATCCGAAAAGAAGAGAATGCACCATTGAATATAATAATCCTTCCATGATTTCGAAAAAGAAAGAAACATAAATTACACTTTCGAAAATGCAAGTGAAATTCTGGATTAAAGAATGATCAGGCGTTGAGAGAATGAATTTGTGAAAATTACCTTCAGAGAGATGGAAATCTAAATGAGAGAGAAACTGAGTGAATATACGATCAGATTTTGAAGACTAATAAATAAAAATAATTGAGTGAATATATGATCAGATTCCGAAGACCAATAAATAAGAAAAATTATTTTTTGTGATTAGCAAATGGAGTACTTGAATTGAGATATGAGAGGGCGGAGAGGGTTATGGGCTTAAAGCTTGAATGACCCGAAACTAACAAAATTATGGAAATCAGGAGCCAGACTTTCCGTGAGTTGTGTATGGCAATTTATCATCATCGATGGGCACGTGGCGGATAAATGATAAGGACACGTAGCAAAGTTTCGGGATTGGGGACGGTTTGTCACGTGCGATATGGGGAATGGAAGGGAATGCGTGGGGTCCATGAATGGTAACGACGACTTATGGATATTTAAATTGTTAGTCTCTAATCGCCCCTTGTTTTTTGGACAGAATTCCGAAATTTATCCTTCCCATTTTGATATTTCTCAGATCTTTTTTCACCTTTTTCTTTTTCCCGATAACAATTTCACGGTTTTTTAAATAAAAAAAAACATGGTTGCACCACCATTTTCTAATAATCTAATCTCATTTGTTATAAATAGAGAAACTCCATAAAGATTTCCCCAATTTCTATATCCAAGATGAATGAGACCTATATTAGCCAACATTATAAGAATTTTTGAAATTACTACATAGATTGAGATACGTATTTGAATTTTTATCTACAAAGAAAAAGAAGAAGAGAGAGAAATTGAACTTTTACTTTTCTATACATTTTTCCCTTGCAATTCCATAATTTTCTCCTCTTCTTTTTTTAATGAATATAAACTTGTTTTAATAATTAAATAATATTTTTTTAAATTATTTATTATTTATATAATAAGTTACTCTATTTATCTTTAAGACAAATCCTAGGAATACCCACATGTATTATAAGCATCTTAGTTTTTTTTT
>JBBYHO010000001.1:5256778-5268571 GCA_038382025.1 Adansonia gregorii | reverse complement strand
AAATTTTTTTTAAACTCATATATTAAAGATAGTTATATGAATCATATAAACTAAGTTCCCCTAGTTCTCTCTTGAAATATATTTTGTTCAAAGCTCATATATTTACAGAAAACCATCAAAAGGACTTCAGCTTTTTCTTTTTCTTTTTTTTCAATAATTGAAACTTTTCTTGTAATCCAAAATCACATATAATATACCATATTTAGGTAGCATTTGATATCATTTTCAATATAACTACGGTAATCTAATAACCGAGATGATCTTATTATTAAAGGATCTTAGCACTCATAATTTGTAATTACTTTGTTTGGTTAATAGTCATTAATTTTTGAAAATTAAAGAATATTATATTTGGCGTTATTAAAAATTGAATATGAACTTAGGGCTCAGCTCCTGTAGTTCACATAGCTATAATGGCATTCGGTAGGTCTGGAATTTAAACTTAACATCTACACCTTTTCTATTATACCCAAGCTAATGCCTCACTTGTATCTAAAGAAAAAAAAAAGCTAAAATTCAAATATTATTTTGTTCAAAAGCACCAAAAAACCATTTACATCACAACAATTGTACAATTTAATTATTTCAATGTTATTAAAATAATAATTTTTAAGATATATTAGTAAATCTTTTATTTACATTATAATTAGGTATAACAAAATTATAAAATTAACATAAATATTTATTAATAAGTAAACCAATATTAATAGTATAAATCATGTAAAAAATTTTAAAACACTATAAAATCATAATTATAGAAAATAAAAGGATTTGTTTTATATATATATATATATAACACTTATTAAAAATACATTTTAAGTCAAATGCTGCCTCAAGCATTTAGAGCTTGGGCTTTCTTTAGTAGGATGGAAAAAAATTTGAAAAAAAAAATGAAAAACTGGAGGAGAAACATGAAAAGATGAAAAATATATGTATAATTTTTCATTAGTGTACTTGGTAGAAAAGATGGAAAGTGAAAAGAAAAAATAGTTTTTTTTCTCTTATTGCTTGGTGTAATTGAGAAAGAAAAAATAAAAAAAAAAGTATATTATTTTATCATTATGCCTATTAAAAGTTAAAAAATGACAAATTGATGAGTAATCTTGTTAATATACTTACATGCACTAGTTTTATTTTTTTTTTAATTTAGAGTGATTTGTTTTGTAAATATACTTATATGCGCTAATCTTATTTTTCTTTCTAACCAAATACATCCAAAATTTATTTTTTTTTCAGCTTTTCACCTTTCTCAATCCATCCTTTCACCTTTGGTGAATATTCTTGGGTTTTTAATAGTAAAATACATTTTAAATTAAGTCAATTTAAAGGTATTTCACACCTTTTGGAAAAGAACATGGCCAGCCATTAATTTTATTTAGTAATTAAACATGATCAGACCGGTTGTTTTCTGGTATATAATTAAAAAGTATGTTTTACAAGTTAAGATTTTAACAAATGCTCTGAAAAATACATTTTAATGCGCAATGATCATAAACTTGACAAAATAATTAGATTATACCTTGAGTATTCCCAAGCAAAGCTCATTATTTTATATATATATATATATATGTGTGTGTGTAAGAAATATCTCGAATCTTAAATCACCAACACTTCCGAACATATCAACATATTTTATTTTTATTGTAAAAAACAATGCATATATATATATATGTATATGTATTGAGAAACAGATTCCCAATCCAAGGATGGATGGATAGACCAACCCTTAATTTAAGTCTCATCCTCTCGAACCTCATACAGACACACACACACATATATATGTTTATATATTATATGCTTAACAACGAGAACAAACAGCTATAAATTGATATCTCTTTTCATTGTCCGGACTATCTTATATCGATTCAGAATTTAATTCTTGTTGATATCTTCCTTTGACGTTAATTGCAAGCACTTGGAACCCAATGATTTCAAGTTCGCGTTATTAGGGATAAAAGGGGAGGGCCTGGTGGATAGTGCAAAAACGTGATCACAGTCATCGTAAGCATGCAATGCTGCCATGACGGTGGCTTTGAGTTCTTCGACGTCTTTGACTTCTTTGATACTATTAGTATTGACAAGACCCAAGGCCTTTTTCAAGTTTTCCAATGACACCGAATAGGCTTTATCGCAGTCCTTAACCATCTGGCTGTTCCCAAGGACCGGAACCTTGGCCTTTGCTCGCTCGGTAGCATTGATCATCTCGCTTAGAATCATGTCAAGAGTTTGTCCATCTTTGGCCTCAATGAGTTCACGTCGAGCCGTGACTTGACCGGCCAGGAGAATCATGGCCGCTGCAACAAAGGCCAACGAGAAAGAGATTTGTTGCTTGTTAGCCATGTTTTTTAACCTGGTTTTTTTTTTTATTTTTCGTGGGATGCGTTTTTTTCTCTTTATGATTGTAATAATAGAGGGTTGATTGGGATTTTATATAGAAAAAGGTAGAGGTCAGGAAGCTTTGCCTATTTTGGGTGTATCTTTGCTGTTGTTTGTTTTTAATTTTCTAATATTGAAAGAGGATCCAATTCAAATGTTTGGCTCTCAATCATATATTTAAATTACAGTTTTATATCATTGTAACTATAGCGTTCTTTTTTTAAATTTTGTACGGTTTATCATACATCGTATATATAGTAATTATAATTACTAAAATTTATCACACTACTTTTGTCCGTAAATTTTTTTAAATTATTTTTTTAAAACATAATTTTTTTTGGATATATCAAATTATAACATAAAATATAATATCAGAATTTATCAAACCTTCGCATGTGGGTTAAAAAAATTTTATCTAAAAAATAGTAAGTCAAAAAAATGAATAGATAATTTATTTTAAACGAGTTGTTATTTTTAAATATATTAAAAATTTGTTTTTTAAAGAGTTATTTTTTAAGATGAGAAAAAAATTAAACACCCCTTAATTTTATTTTATAACTATAATTTTAATTTAATTTTTTAATTATCCGTTAACTGACCTAGTTTCACTTGACTTAGTAACCCTAAATCTCTTATTGAATCTCAAAACTCAATTAAAATCGAATCAAATTGAAAATCATTTTTTCGCAAAACCCATGTTGAACTCTTTTTATCTATTTCCCCAAAATTTTGCTCTCATTCTTTTTCTTCAAAAACAAAAACCCTAAACCAACTTGAAAGCTAACCAAATTTCTATTCCCTAATGCCTAACTTTGATTTGCCAACTTTCATTCTGGATTGAAACCCTAAATCAAAATATTTGTCTACACTAATTTTACTTTTCTTCTCGAAAATAACTCTAAAAGAATCACCTAATTCCCACGGAAAAAAAGTATAGAATATTGATGGGTTTTTTGCTTTGATTATGTTTGACTTTTTTACACGTGGATTAAATGAATAGGAGATGGAATTTCCAATCGTTTAACATGTAAAATAGGCCACGTTGTTAGGTAAAAATGCACATATCAACATGCCGTTAGGCGATGTATTAACTTCCATGACGGAATTAAAGTTTGAATATTTAATATTAATTTTTTTTAATAATCAAATCATAAAAGTTTAAGGATGAATTTGTACATTGACCTTTTTTAGTTTTCAAAAACATATCATACCGGAGAAGAGGTTGGAAAAAAAGATACGAAGTTATTATTTGGACCGTAGAAGGTTTAGTGTATCTTTACTAGAAGTAGCAAAATAAATTTGAATTCAAAAATTCACTTAAAAATATTTAAGTCTGAACTCAAATCAAACTCGATTTAATCAAAAAGTCAAAAACCTGAACCCGAATTAGTCCAAGGCTAAAATGACTAGAATCCGAATTTAAAACCAAAAACAAGAATAATTAAATTGTAATTAAATAATTTTTAATAAAGTCAAAAACTTTAATTCTCAGTTTTATAATTTTTTATAATAAAATAATTTAACAAATTGATTTTTATACAATAAATTAATTTTATATCATTTTGGTACTAACAAATATTAATTTTAATATATAAATATATTAAAAATATCTTTTTATAAGTTTGCTTAAAAAATTAGTATTTTTTGTCACTATTTAGTAGTGTTATACATAAATTTCAATTGCTTAATGAATTTTTAAATATATAATTTTATATTTTAAAAATAAATAAAATTAATAAAGTGTTCATGAAAGAAATTAGGATTAATTTATAATGTTTTTTCCAATTGCAAATTATATTAGTTTAATATAAAATTTATTCTTTTTAATGTTATGTAGATATTAAAAGTACAAAAGCAAAGAAATTTAATGTAAGTTTTAACCCTTTTTTAAGTCATAAAATAAATTTATTAACTTTTTACCATTAATAAAAGTTATTTTTTTGAAAATAAAGAAAGTTAATGTAAACCTTTTTTTTTTATTATAAAATAAACTTATTTAACAAAAGTTAATTAAAATATCTACTTATAAATTTAATAAATTTTATTAATAATAAAAATAAAACTTGTAATAGCGATTTAAAATTTGAGTATATAAATTTATTTATTTACGAAGGTTAATTAAAATTAAACCTTTGAAAGTAAAGTGATTCGACGAAAACTTTAATTTGGATTAATTATTATAAAATAAATTTATTTAACAATTGTTTTACTAAAACCAAAGTTCTTATTCATAAATCAGATAAATTTTATTAATTAGAAAGTGATTTTCTGTTTGGGAACATGAATTTGAAAATATGGATTTAGATTTCATTTGTTATATAAATTGTGAAAATAAAATTCATATGTTCTGCATAAAATTAGTTAAATTTCAACAATATTACATATTTGAAAGGTATAAAATTATGAATTTTAAATTCACACATATCTATAGAGATTTCAAATTTACTATTGAATAAACATACGACAAATCCATGAATTTGAAAACTAATTATAATTATTACATTTATATGTGTTTTATCACGTAACTTATACTATTTTTTAAATTCAAATTGATATTTTAAAATTCAAGTTTCCAAAGTAACCTTAGTTTTAATAGAAAATTTAGTTTTAAGATAAGATTAGATCATTATTTTAAAAAAAATTATACAAAAATTAATTAGTGATACTTTTTTATTTATTGTCTTATCTACTTTTAAATCATAGCCTTATACCTTTATTTATTCTTCAAATATAGTTATTTATCTATTTTAATTTAATTATTAGTATTTGCAATTATATTTATATATATATGGATAATATAAATTATAATGTATTTGCATGTTAAAATTCGAGTCCATCAAATCAATTATTTTAAATATTTATATGATTAATTTATAATATATCATATTTTTTATAATAAATTATTTAACAAATTGATTTTATATAACAAATATTTAAATTACGTAAAAATTATTATATCTAATAATAAAATAAAATGATTTAAAAAATATCAAAACTCGAGCCTAAAGAAACTTAAAACCAAAATAATTCAAACCCGAAATATTTTGATAAAAAATAAACTGAACTCAAAATAATTCAACTAAAATTGTTACACGAACTCCAAGACAAAATCATTCACAGTAATATCTTTTTGGATGCAAAGCTTGGTGCTAAAATTGTCGACTTCGGGTTGCAAAGGTCTGTCGAGGAAGATCAGAGTCACATATCAGCGCTGCTATTTATGGTATAAGCATCATATTTTTTCCCTGTTTGTTCCAGGCATAATTCACTGTTTTATAATATTCAAAAGCTTTTCAGATTGGCTCACATGAAAATTCAATTCAAATGCATGAGCATTACAAGAGTAAATTTTTGTCTTTTCTTTAATGTCCATTTAGAACACGTTTGAGGATGTAATTTCTATTTTAATATCCACAGCGGGGCAATATGGCTTCGGAGTTCCTAGCGCATGGCCAATTAACAGAGAAGGCGGATGTCTATAGCTTTGGAGCTTTTTCTAGAGATTGATACAGGGAAGAAAAACAAAAGAGGAGCAAAGCCGGAGAATTCTCTGACAGCGCAACTAGTTGTAGTTGTAAGCTTCATACAAATCCCCAGTACGCCTTGTTTTCCCATTCTAAGCACTAGGTTAAAAACCTGTCATACAGACAAAATTCTCATCAAGTAACGGTCCCTAGTACCAAGCTCTCTTACCAATAGAGCTATTCATAAGCCAAACGAGTTTGGGTCGATCTTGGGCATAATTTTTTTAATTCGAGCCTATTTGACTCGAATTAATACTTTTTTTAATTTAAATTTAGTTATACAAATATAAATATTGATATAATATACTTTTACTTTTTATTAACTTGTGAACAATTATTCGAGCTTTCGGTGTAGGTTTGATTCGGGTTTGGAAAAAAATTAGAAGTTTGAGCTATAACCCAACCCATGGACATATCTACGTATCAGTAACAGTCCCTTGTTAGTAAGGCTTAGTTGAGCTCTTGCAATAGTGCTCCAGCAGTCTCTAGTCACTTGTCTAGCTTGTGTCATATGATTTACAATGCAATTAACGAGATAAATTATTATGTGAAGAATAGGAGCTAATTTCGGAAGGTTGGTAAGATTATTAGGTTTACTTTATTCTTGAGATGTCCTAGAAAGCATGGTTTGAAGGCTAAACTATGAAGACCATTAAGAAGTGTATTTTTTAACCATTTCATAGAATACAAAAGTCACATTCTGTTGAATAGATGGTGCACTTTTAAGTGTGCTATCATATGATCTTTCTTTAGTGCCTGTGACCAAAAGCCACATAGGAGCAACATAGGATCACAATAAGGATTCAATTCAACAACATTCACTGAAAAAGCCACACTATATTCCAGGAGCTTGGTCTGCATTTAGAAAATGTTTGGAATTCATAGACAACAAGATGCTTCTTCATTAGCAAACAAAATTGAACATTTGAAAGAAAAGAAAAAGCATGAATTTACCTCAACGTGTGGCTACTAAGTTCCCCATGAGGCCTCCAGCAATCTCATAATGCCTGGCATTAGAAAACCCTGCATCTAAGGCGAGTTTCTCCAATTCCTTCCCTAAAACAAAGGGCAGAGTATTTAGTCAAAAGCTATGGCGGTACTAAATCATCCCTGAACTTTGGATTATTTCTGGTTCCGCATTTAAAGCCCGATCACAGTTTTCAACAAATCAAAATCTTAATTATTTCAACACTACGAGAAGCAATACAAATAGATAAAACTATTTTGGAGCAAAGTATTATTGCATACTTCATGCGCAGATACGATAGTTTCATTTTTGCAAAGAAATACATCTGTTCTATGAAGAAAATCCGACTACGACCTCAAATGAAAGTTTAAACTGATATAGATGTTACAGGCACCTCAGTACTAGAATCTACAATTTACTAAACAACGATTAAACAAAATTAGATTTCAAACACTGAATTTGCTGCATCAAGAAGATGAATCATCACTGAAAAGAATAATTCAGCATGAATAGATATAGGCTGTTGAAGGAACGAACCTGTTAAAAATTCATCAATTGAAGTTTTCAAATACTTATACTCCTTGGCAAGGCCATAAACTGTTGCTGTTGGAACTACTACATTATCAAGCATCCATTCCTTGCCAAAATAAAAGTTTCTAATGTCAGCAGCGTATTTTGGTATCGAACTTCTTGTGCAATAAGTGCAAGGTTATCCGAAAAGAATGACATTCGTCACTAATTCGCAACTCTTTACTCTATTTAAAAAACCATAAGGCAATGGTATAGAACCAACAAAAAATAAAATAAAAAAAATAACGGCACAATGGTTGGGGCTACCTGAAACAAGGCAGTAAATGGCTGCATGCTTTTATTAAAGTCGAGGATTGACACCCTTGAGCCTGAAAACGAAGCAAAATTTAGAACATTGTCATCAAGCTATGGTCACAATTTAACTTAAAATGAAAACCTAGTTATCAACAAGAGAAAAGGAAGATTGCCTAAGTTTATAGACCTGGCTTTAAAACTCGAAACATCTCCTGCACGGCTCGACATTTATCAACCATATTACGTAACCCATAACCCATGGTAATAGCATCAAAGTGACCATTAGAAAACGGCAAATCAAGCGCATCACCTTCAACCCATCTGGATTCAATTCCAAGCACAAATTATCTCATGGGAAAGGAAAAAAAAAAATTAAAACTAGTAATGGTTTTAGACGCAAATGCTTCACTTATGACCTCCATTATGGAAGAGCATTTTCATTTTCTTAAGCATGGGTTTTTATATAAAAAAACTAGTTAGTTAACAACAAGATTTACCAGTGCTCACTCAATGTTATTGTAGCAAGCCTTTGAAAGCAAGTATTGCCGTGATGAAGCAATTGATAATTGTTCCTTTGAGAAATCAAGGCCAATTACCTACAAACATTACCAACCCAGATATTATTTATTTCTAATTTGCTACATAAAATCCAAAATGCCAATAAAGAGTAAAAATGGTGAAAAACAATTCAAACAAAACATACTTTTCCGTAGGAACCAACGTTCTCGGACACGAGGAACGTTATATCCCCGCTTCCACAGCACAAATCCAACACGGAATCGCCCGTTTTTGCTCTGTTTTCGTTTCTAGGTAAATTAAATTTCCACGAGACAAAGAAGCAGAAATAAAAAAAAAAATTTTAAAAAGGAAGAATTTTGAATACCTACCCACTCCAGGATACAGCCATGCGTTTCCATATACGATGCTGACCCAAACTCAGCAAATCATTTAACTGCAATTTTTATCCAACCCAAAGACAAAAATGACAAGAAGAAGAAGAAGAAGACGAAGAAGAATTGGTGAACAAAGCGATAGAGAAGGAGAGTTGGCTTACGTTATCGTAAACAGGAGCAATGCGGTTAAAAAGCTCTTGGCGGTCGCCGGCGCATTGAATCGAGCGGCGTGTGAATCGGGAAGCGGCTAGGTGGGGAACTGAGAGTTGAAGAGTAGACATTTTTCCTTCGTTCAAAGTTCTGAATTCCTTCTTTCTGACGTCTTATCCTGTGCATTCTGAATTCTGATGAATTATAAGACCGCCAAACCAGGCCATTACTATTTTGGGCTTTCAGTTGAAACCTAGCCCTTCAGCTTCTTGGATACTTGGGTTTTCGTTTACTCTATAGCTGCATGATGCCAATTTTCTGAAATAGGAAATTTTCTTAATTAATCAATATATAATATATTTTCAGCTTTTTATTAAAACAAATACAAGCAAAATATCTTTTAAAAAATTGTTATTTGTCATTTAAATTAAATAGAATTTTTTATAATTATGTTATTTAACTTAGTCTTATATTATATATTTTATTGCATTATGAACTTTACTTTCTATGTTAATATTTAATATCATTTTTATTGTTACCCTTTGCATTTTTAATTATTTGTATTTATTATATATTTGTGAGAGAAAATATTTGTTCTGCTGTAATTATTGATAACAGTTATCATTTATTTCTTTTATATAACCGAGGCGAGGTCCAACTCAATTAAAAGTAACTGTTATCAATGATACAATTAATGTAATTAACTATATTTTATTTAAATAATTGTAATTAACTAAATTTTACCTAAAGGTAAAATGGATATTTCATTTTACATTGTAATTAAGTAAATTTTATCAAGAATTAAGAGTTTTATTTGATTGCTTTTAATTGACCTTAACTATTTCTAATTATTCAAAAGCAACATGTCTCATGAAATTAATTCAATTAATTTTGCATAATATATACACTTTATTACCTAAAGATAAACTCTCTTAATTTTTTCTCATTATTTTTCCTATTTTCGCCTGAAAACTTTCTTTCTTATTTCCTTCAATTTTTTTATGCAATTTTAATTCAATTAACCCTTATATCCCATGTTCTATTTTGGATTATTTATACAAATTAAAGTAATTACAGACAACTTTTATTTTTTTGAAATTTATTACTTTTAAATTGTACTTCTTTGTTATTTCCTCCAAGAATTCTTTTTTTTAATAAAAAAAGTTTATCCAATTTAATTCAATTAATCTTATATATGTTTGTTTTTATTTTCAATTGTTACACAAATTAAAGTAAATAGGGACAACTTTTACATATATTTTATTTTATTTGAAATTTATTGCTTTTAAATTGAACTAATAAATAGCTTTCTAAATTTGTAATTATCATTATTTTTCACCTAACCTTTTGTTCTTCTCTTTATTTTATTTTACACTCAGTTACATTTTTTACTTGTATATAAATAACTCTTCAAAACTTCATAATTCTGGAATTGGACTTATTGTCCATTTTTTTTTCACTTTCGAACATCTACAATTTCATACACGCAACAGCATTTGTGGCCTTTCAATGTGGGCAGCGATTTATCTAATTCTTATTATGTGAAAAATATTTTTTTTTTGTTCATTCATTAGATCAAAAATATTATTCTGGGTTTTCTTGATAATTAAACACACAAATTTGTTGATATACAAGGGTTTTCTTAGTTATAACATTGTTGATTTTTTTCAAAAAAAAAAAAGAATTTTTTATCATGAGATTTTTGTGTTAGATTTTTCAATTAAAACCGAAAAATTTTGTGAGATTTAGAAAAAAAATGAGTTAATTACATGATTTTTTATGTTATGAAATACAACTTTTACAATTCCTCTTCTACATGAGTATCATGGAAGTTGGAACTTATTATAGATTTTAGTGTTATATCTCTTTTTATTTATTTGTGTGTATATATATATATATTATAATTAATTTCTTTCTTCTCGTGGTTTAGGCATTATCACCTATTTTACTAAATGCATTTCTTCACGTTTCATTATATTCCAAGAAATCTACACATATGGAGAAGAGAGTTTCCTAAAGCCCAAAGACAATGAATCTAGGCAATCAAGAAGAGACTTGAGAGAATTTTTCAATTTCATAAAAAGATCATATTTTGATAAATTATTATTTATTATTTTCATGGAAGTAACTTAAATTAAGTTCAACATTACTGAAATTTATTATTTATTATTTTTTAATTTATATGATTTTAGATTTTTTTCTTAATTTTATTCCTTACCATTATGAAATTTGATGTGAAGGTATGGGATTAATTTATACATTATCATAAATTTGGTTTTAATTGTTCATTTCAAAAGAACAATTTTAGACAAAAATAACTTTTGTTTTAGGATAAATAAATTAGTTATTTTATGTTGAGAATTCGACAGTAATTTGGACATTAATACATTTAAGCTATAATATTTGGTTTTAATTGTACATTTCTAAAGAATAATTTTCGGCGAAACAATTTGATTTCTATTATTATACTATATTTCCCAGTTCCCACTGGATAAAATAGGTATTTAGGGATAAGATAATTAAAATATTATTATTTTTTAAAATTTTTATTATATTTTAATTAATTGTGCTTTAAATTTTTCTTGGTTACCTCTATTAAAATTTAATTACTCTTAATTTTAGCTGTTATACATAATTAATTCTTTTCATGGTTTTAGGCTAAAATCTTAAAATCCAATCACAACTCTATAAATATTGCATGTTGCCCCCTCTATCTGAGATTTTTCTTACAAAAAAAAAAACCCCTAATCCAACACTATAAAGACAATTTAATAGGCATGGAAATACCATTTGAAAGATAATTAATTAAATCAAAGTGTAATAATAAAATTATAAATAATATAATATAATTATAACTAAAAACATATTTATCACAGTTGACTTAAAAATATAGACGTATAATCCACGAAATCATCGTTATCTCATTACTTTAAATTTTTTATCGCCATATCTCAATTTAATAAGATTACTTCAACTAAATTACTTAATATTTATAATAATTCATTGAACTTTGCAAAAGAATTTCTAACATAAAAGTATCATAAATTTGTATGGTTCA
>JBBYHO010000001.1:5245757-5256678 GCA_038382025.1 Adansonia gregorii | reverse complement strand
GGTGATGGAAACATGGAGAGCTCACTAAAATGATGAAGGTGCTGAAAAACAGAAAATGTGAGTGATAGAGTAGAAAGTTATACCAACAAAACATCAACTTTGGCCAAATAATTGGAGCAGGAAAGATGACTTGAATTTTTCTCTTTTCTTTGTTGTTAATAGGTAAGAAAAAGAGAGAAACAATGAGGTTTTGGATCTAGTATGGATGAGGGTGATTTTTGAAGTGTGTAATGGTTGAAAATGAGTGTTTTGGGGCTGTTTTTGGGTGTTGGGTGAAGAGCTACGGGATTATGGTTTTTTGGTGTAGGAATTTGTTTTTGAAAATGTTAATGAGCTGGAATCTAACCTTTTTCTATTGAGATAGAAGCGGTCCATTTATACCAGCCTTTTGGAGCCAAATTGGAGGTGTTTTTAGCTATTTCTCAAGAGGGACAAGGTGATGTCAGCATGATGGCTATAGGGTTGCTGTAGGAGGCACTTGCTGCCAATGTGATGGGCATAGGGTCACTGGTTTAAATGCTGAAATGATTTTCCAGCAACTAGGGTGGCTGATGGTGACATTGGCCAATAACTAAGGACGAGTAGGGTGATCAAATGACATTGACCCTTTTGATCCAATTTAGAGTAAAAAAAATGTTTTGATTAATTTTAAAAGTCTAAATTCATGCCTTGACATGTGTTTTAATCTTTCTTGATGCAAAGAAATGAGTTAAAATCGAGTTTTAGATCAATGGTGGATGACTCAATAATGTTCGAACCACGAAAATAGCCTGCATGTATCGGTGCATTGCATAATGTATTGATACATTTAGTCCAAAAACCTTGATGGCATCAATACAACGAACATTGTATCGTTACAATGATCATTGTATCAATACTATGAACTACTGTATCAATACATGTTGATATGTGTCGATACATTTCTTTACAGAATGCATGTTTTGGTCCTGGCATGGCCTAGTATCGATACATGAGGTCCTGTAACGATACAGAGGCTTATATATCGATACATTTACATGTTGTATCGATACCAGTGTAGTCGGTACTGTACCGGTCGGTACGTACTGGTTTCGGCATATAACGGTATCGACGATAGTTGATTTCGTTTCAGTCTTGGTTTCGGTTTGTACCAGTCGTACCAGTAGGTACCAGCCTGTTTCGATGGTATCGGCCGAAAATAACTGTACCGGCCAATTTCGATGGTATCGACCGAAAATAGTTGTATCGACCGGTACATAATATAAGCTTATAAAAAAAGTGAAACCAATATTGATCTTATATCTGATGAATATTATATATAATTACTCATAAATTTGATGAATCTTAGACATAATTTCTCATAAATTTAATGATTATTAAAAAATTTTAACTTTACTACTTAACTGATATTGATTTTTTTATATTTGATGAAATTTTTTTATAGAACATTATATATAATTGATGAATATTTAATATATAAAATTTATTTAATCTCATTTATTTCATATTTAAAAATATTTTTCATATATATAAATTAAAAATATTCAAACTCCGATAAACCTGAAATGGTATACCGAAACACACTAGTACCTGTATGTACCTGTACCAGAACAAAAACGATACGCCCACCGATACGATACTGACTACCTTGATCGATATAAATGGAGACATTTCAAATTTTTGGCGCGTTAGAGCATTGTATCAATACATGAGAACCATGTATCGATACATTCAAGTAAAATTGTGAATTTTCTCATATCTTTTGTCCCTAGATACCTTGAACTATGTCATTTGATACCACATCTCTGCATTTACTTTTGATATAATTCCTAAGCCTTCTTGACGTCCTCAAAATACTTTTTCGTCAGGCGACAATTACTAAAAATTATCCCAGATAAAATAAAGTGTCTACAATTGGAATATGAAGATTTACGTGGTTTAGCTTTTAACCTTATGTTCACGGGCAAAGGCGACGAGAAATTTTACTATAATAATAAGTAGAAGATTAAAAGTGTTTTAACACTAAAAAAGTACTACCCAATAGCTCACGACTCTACTATCCAAAAATACTTGATAAAAATCACTACATGGATTGCTCTATAATCTCACTCTCGGCTTGCACTGGCTTCTACACTCTTGCCTGTTCTTTGCTGAGGCTTAATGGCCTATTTATACACATCATAACCAGCTTTACATTTAATGCAAGGATTGAACAAATTTTCATAGCCATTAATAATGTGTAGACCTTGGTGAGAAAAATAGAAACCAAATTTTGCAGAGTGAGGTTCGATGCCTAACTTTGACAAAAAAGTAGAGATGAATTTCAAATTATCTTCAATAGAAAGACATAAATTCTCTAATATTATTTTTATTATCATCATTAAAATTTGGCTTTTTTTATATTTTCTTAATAGGGTGTGTCCCTTGACTCATGATAACTGCTCAGTTAAAGACTTTATATATAGTATAGATTGTATAGTATGACAATGGAGAGTGTAGATTCGGATATCAGCAACTATCTGATTTTCGTTTTGTGAATTCACATATTATAACTACTTTCTTTAGTGGATATAAATCCTTAGATATTCATTATTTGACTTTACATTATTTACACTAATAAAAAATTCAAATATCCGAATCTTTACTTATAAATATTTGTAGAGAGTTAAACCTTAGTTTGTAAGGTTAACTATTAAAAACTTTACCAAATGAGCTAATCTTAAATTTTAAAATAATCTACTACTAATGTTAAATGGATAATTATCTAGTACACAAATAATGAAAATTTTTAACTACACAAATAAGGTTGAAAAGCTATTGCATGTCTTATTTATTTATTATTTATTTTTTAAATATATAATAAGGACAAATGATGACCTTTTAACCTACTTATAGAGTTAAAAAATTTCACCATCAGTGTACTGAATAATTATCCAAAATAAATTATATCAAGTATAATGAAATATAATAATTTAAAAAATATTTTATAAAATAAAATGTAATAATAAACTAATTATAAAATTAAATTAATTAATAATAATTTAAATAAAATTTATTTATCACTTACAATAATTTTAAATATTTTTTTTTTAAAAAAAATAAATATTGATTATAATATATTTACTTATCATTTGAAATAATTATAATTTATAAAACAATAAAGAAAAATCTCTCCAAAGATTTTCATTGGTCTAATGAATTTTTGGGCTCCGATGCGGGGAGTATCCGAACCACATTGAAGACTGCCACAGACTTATAAAGTCTTCACTGCCCGCACCACAGCTGCGGACAAATTCATACGAGGCCTTTTAAGACCAACTTGCTTTGGAGTTTGGACTAAACTATAGCAATTGGTCTCCCACTCCATCTAAAAGCTCAAAGGCCCATCATGCCTTTCCTATTCAAGCCCACCCATGACAAAACTTTTTTTTTAATTTTTATTTTATGGTAATTTATATTTTGACCACTGAATTTAACATAAAGTTTTATGTAAATCACAAACATTTAATTTCATCGAATTATATCAATAAAATTTTATTATTAATAAATTAACACTAACTCCTGTAAATAATTTTAACGAAAACATTAACTCAGCATGTATACGTAATGTATGCCTGCCAAACATAATCTTGATGAGATGTAAAAGATAAGCTATGTATGTTTACTGAATTAGCTTATTCCTTAGAACTACTTATCGAAATTAGCTTAAGTTACTTAATTTATTAATAATAAAAATTGAGTGTGATAATATGATGAAATTAAAGTTTGTAACTTAAAAAAATAATATTAAATTTAGTGATTTAGAATGTAAATTACTTTATATTTACATCTCGTAATTTGGCAAAGGAGTTGAGCAATAGTGTGATACTAAGCAAGGTAACACTCTTTCGTCTTTAAGCTTCACTTTCGTTTTTTTCTTCTCTAAAACTTTGAGATAAAATTTTAAACTCCAACTATTGAACGCTTTTTTTATAGGGTTTTCTCCAATTTACTCCTAGTTTTTCTAAGCGAAAAAAGAAGAATTTGGATAATCTCTTCAGGGCTCTATAGATACTATAAGTATGTAAATGGCATCAACTTGATGGTGACGATGATGATGCTGGTGGAAGAACTTGAGTCATTATTACCTACACGTATAGTGTGGTGATTGGAAATGTTTGGCAGAAAGGATAAAAATCATTTCTGATTTTTTGAAATAAGTTGATTTGAAATTATTTTTTAAAATAGGTAAAATTTTATATTTAATTGAAAAATTATCAAATAAAATGATGATTTTTTTAGTGTAGATGAGAAATTGGCTCTTAATATGTTGATTTCTCAAAGATTATAAGATTAACCATACCTTAATCTTCTAATTTCAAGCTTAATTTTTGCCCCATACTTTTTTCCAGGAGTTTTTTTCCCCTTTCTCTCAACTATCAAAACTTGTTTTTCCACTCGCTTTATTCTTTTGTTTTTATAACACTAATATACTAATAAAATATCTAATAGGCTTAACTAACAAGGTCTAAATTGGCCTCTTGTAATTTTTTTAACCAATTTGGGTCGACTATTATATGTAATAACCTAATCCTACATTGAAAAATTATGAAGGATCTATTTGATATAAATGTAGAAACTTAAACCCGTACTTGTGTGATGCCTTTTATGGACAAAACTGAGGTCTAATGGGCTAAAGCGAATAATATCACGTAATTTGGGTGTCGGTTTCCACAAATAGTATTAGAGCATAATCACCAATCAGCGAAAGCTAAATGCTATACCATGAGAGCTGCCTTTAGAATCTCGTAAGAGCTAAGTGTTACACAATCGGAGCCACCTCAAGAATCCCAATACCTAGTGTGATCTTAGTTCTGTTTGTTTTATGCTAGGCTTGATAAGGACATTAAGCTTTAAAACGAAAAGAGTTTGTAACATCTTGTTCCACATCGAGAAATCATGAAGGATTTTTGGATATATATATATATACATATATATATATATATGTAGAGACTTAAACTCATACTTATGAGGCGCCTTTTATGAGCGAAACTATGAAGCCCAATAGGTTAAAGCGGATAATACTTTGTAGGTTGGGTGTAGGTCTCCATAGATTTTTTTTAAGTGGAAAAACACATGTATTTATCATTGTTTTTATTTTTTAATTAGATTTTCTCTATATTATTATAAAATATTTGATTGAATTGATTTACGAATTAAATAATATCAATTTAATTAAAAATTAGTTAAATAACAAAATAATATATTTTTAATAAATACAAATTTTAAAATTTTTATGTCTCAGAGAAATAATTAACTATCCACTTTAAGAAAAATCACTTATCTTTTTTATTTTGAAAAAAACATATTTATTTTCTTTTAAAAGACAAATTGAAAAAATTTACCAACGTATAATTTTTATGTCAAATTCTAGTTAAATTTATGTTTGTAGATGGAGAAAAATTTTAAATAGTCACAAATTGCCAATGTAAATTGAAATTTTTTTAATTAAGAAATTATCAATTAAATTTTGCATCATCATGTAAAACCAATGGCATTATATGTGGTGACATTATAATTAGTTATTTTATCTCTAATTATATTAAATTAAACTAAAGATAAATAAAAGATTTTATTTCTAATTAAAAAAATTAATTTAGAAATAAATAAAAGAGTTTTATCTTTAATTAAATTAAATTAATTTAAAGATAAATAAAATTAACTTTATCTTTAATTAAATTAAATTAGTTAAGAGATAAATATGGAAGATAAGTTCTTTTGGAACTCTTTTACAAAGAAACAATATTCTCTAAGAACTCTCTTCCACCTAGCTTATTAGCATTATAAAAGGAGTCTCCATCAAAGCCATTGAACACAATTCACAAGCATGAAGATAAGAATTAGATTTTAAAGATAAAAATTCTTTCCAAAGTCTCAAGAAGTTTTCTCTGAAAAATTCAAAGAATGCGAAGAATGTTGTTCTCGTTCTTTAAAAAACTGCTCTTCGATCTTATTCTAACAACAAAGAGGAGGCGAATTCTATTTGTCAAAATCAAGTCACAAAGATCATTAAAGTGAAATCCATTGATTCCATATCAAGTCTGAAGACCTTTGAATCCAAATTTATGTTGAAGAAAATAATTAAGGGATTGCTTTGTTTTTGTAACTTGAAGTCTGATAAATAAAATCGTTATTTGTTTATAAATTTTCTTGGTCATATTTTTTACATGAAATTTGTGTACTCTAGCATAGCTAGGGGGATAATCTTTGTCTTTCATCTCTTTTCTTTAAAGTTTAAGCTTTTAAATCTCAATGGCTTGTTAAATGAAAATCTCAACAATCAAAATCTCAAGTTTTCTCCAACTCAAAAGTTAAAATAAGAAATACCTGCTACACCACTTCATCAATGCTTATCATCAAATTTGGATATCATAGTTGTGATGACAACGAGCACTACTTCCCTAAAAGAATAAGTGGCTCTTTTAGCAAACTTTGTGGAATCCCTTACAATAAGCATAAAAAAATGATCAAATTGTTTTTATAATGGCATAAATTGAATTTCTTTTAATCAATTCAAAGGGCTCATCAAACTATGAAATTGAAAAAGTTGTTAGAAGCAATGATAAATTGAATGTCCCTATAAGTAATAAAGTCCAAAAAGTTCCCTGAAATAAATTAAATGTCTTTCAATCAATTCAAAGAGCTCATAAATTGAATGTTTTCGTAATGGCATAAATTGCATGTCTTTAGAAATATCAACAAACAATGAAGTTACTGCAAGCCAAAATCAACATCAAGTTTTTCAAAAAGTTAGTGAATTTCGTACCAAAGTTGTTGAAGAAGAAATTCAAAAGGTTTCTTTTAATCAACTCAAAGAGCTTATCAAAGAAGTTATTAAAGATAAAGCTGAAAGTGTTGCTCCATCTTTATATGCATATGCCAAACTATATTCTCCAAGAATTCATCATCTGGAGATACCTAAGAATTATCAACCTTCAAAGTTTCAACAATTTGATGACAAAGGAAATCCACCCAACATATTATGCATTTTTGTGGAAACTTGCAATAATGCTAGCACTGAAAGAGATCTCATGGTGAAATAGTTTATCTGATCATTAAAAAGCAATATCTTTGATTGGTATATTGATCTTGAGCCTAAGATGACCGATAGCTGGGAACAAATTAAGCAGGAATTTCTGAATCAATTCTACAGCACTCATCACATAGTTAGCATGATTGAATTCACAAACTCACGATAATAGAAGGGCGAGCCAGTAATCGACTACATCCATAGATGGAAGAATTTAAGTCTCAATTGTAAGGAAAAGTTGTCTGCGTCTTTTACAATTGACATGTGCATACAAGGCATGAACTGGAAATTATGTTACATTCTTCAAGGCATTAAGTTTAAAACTTTTGAAGAGTTGGCTACTTGTGCTCATGACATGGAGTTGAGTATGATCAGTCACTGGAAATCAAGGTCCTCATGTTCAAGAGCCAAAGAAAGACAAAAAACACCACACTAGAGGCAAAATCTTCGCCAATAATGATAAAAATAATCATTCTATGGTTGTAAGTACTAAGCCTCTTCAGATATCTCCCAAATCAAAACAATCTCAAAAGGCAAAATCTGTTTTTGCGCAAGATAAAGGTAAAAAAATCACTTTGAAGTTAAGGAAAGAAAAAAGTATCTGTTTCCTAACTCTGATGTCTCAAGCATGCTTGAAAAACTTTTAAAGACTAAGTTGATTCAATTGTTAGAAATGAAATAACTTGAAAAAGCTGATAAAGTAGATGACCCCAAATAATGTAAGTATATTCGCTTGATCAATCACTCTTTTGAGAAATGATTTGTCTTGAAGGATAAAATCATGCAACTTTATGAATATAGGAAAAATGAATTTAAAGAAAAAGATGGTGTCGTCAAATCTAGCATCAATCTGCATGGTTTCTCAATCCAATTAGTTGGATAGAACTATAAAATTTGGTTCATTTGATTCTATCATATTGGTTCCTAGAACAAGTAAAGCGGTAAATCTCTGAAGCAATGAGGCAACCATTTTCTTTTAAAAAAAATTAAAAGGATGACAGTTAAACTTTAGTCATACACTGAAGAGGTTAAAAGAGAAATTCTTTAAAGCCTGTTAAAGTGCCTATTATAACTAAGATGATAAAAAAACTATTTAAAGCACTAAAGCTAAAAGTGCCTTAGGAAAAAGCAATACCATCTAGACAAGAAAATTCAGTTCAAAGAAAGTCGAGAAGGCATGTTACTTTGAATAAATACATGTCAATTTAGTTCAAAGAAGAAGATTTGGTTTTCATGGCTTGTTACTATATCAATGGCAATGAAAAACTTGAAAAATCAAAGTAAATGGGAAATATGGCTTCTTCCCATAATGACAATAATGAAATTGCTCAAGCTTAAACTGTTATAATGCTCCTAAACACAAGCGTAAATAATTTCTTAAAAAAATGTCGCTTCTAAGCAAGGGCTTGAATTGTTCTTCTAAAAAAATATTGCTCTTAAGATTAAGCTTAAACTGCTCATCTAAAAAAAAATACTCCTAAGCACGGGCATAAATTATCGAATTGTTCTAAGCACGAGCCTAATTGTGCATTCAAAATGCCATTAAGTTGAAAATCATTTTTAGGACAACTTAGACTAAAGCTAAAGCACAAAAAAAATGCTTAGTTAAAAATCTTTTCTAGGACAACATAGGCAAAAGTTAGAGCAAAAAAAATTTAAACAACATTATGACTTGATTTTTTAAAAGTGCATAGGCAGTTTAGTTTCATTGCCAAGTTCAGTTAACAAAAAAAAAAAGCAAAAGCAAAAAAAATTAACTAAAAAATTTCTTTCATCAACTTCAAGTTACAAACATCGTGATTATTTTTGAATCTTCATGTCATGACTCAAGTTTTTTTTTTCGAATGAAGCAAGTATTTTACAAATTAAAAATCCTTTGAAATTTAATTTATAGTCAAGTCAAAGCTTTGAGCATCTTTTCTAGAATGTTAAAGTTCAATTGCAAGGTGTCGATGTCCGCAGTGATCTCATGCTCAAATAACATTAAGTATTAAGACAAAGCTTAAACACTTAAAGTTTTTCAAAGTTGATCCTCCATCTTGGTGATATTAACCTCTTGGATGAACCTTACTTGGGCATCAGCATTTTGGATGAATTTTCCTTGATCATCAATCTTTCTTTGCCATCAACATTTAGACAATCCTTCCTTGACCATTATCATTTTGGATGAGTCTTAATCATCAACATCTTACATGAATCTTCCTTGATCATCAATATCTCAGATCAATCTTCCTTGGTCATTAGGTTCGGTAAATACTCTATCTTCCGCTATTTTGATGCTACAATATCTTGGATAATCTTCCTTCATCATCATCTTCAAAATTCTTACCTCATGCGAGTCTCGTAATGAAAGCTTTCCCGATGGCAAATTGAAAAATATTAGTAGCTAGATGCCATGCTTCAGAAAACACAAGAATTTCATTCTTGTCTCAATCATAAGTGTATAATGACGCATAAATAGCATCATGCATACTAACGGTCATCCTTATTCCAAAGCCCATCTAACCTGATCGAATTTGTGGTCTTGGCTTGAAGATTTGATTCAAGAATGTCAAACCTGATTAGATTTGTGGTCTTGATATAACTATCGGATTCAAGCGTGTCAAACTTGATCTAATTTATGATCTTGATATAAGCATCAAAATCAATTGTGTCAAACTTGATCAGATTTATAATCCTGACGTGAAGATCGAAGTCGAAACGTGTCAAACTTGATTAGATTTTTCATCTTAACATAAAGATTGGAGTCAAGTTATAATCGAACTTTTAATCTTGACATAAAGATTGAATTCAAATATGTCAAACCTGATCGGATTTGGGGTTTTAACATGAAAATTAGATCGAAAACAACTTACCTTTTAAAAGACTACGAAGCTTGATAAAGTTCCATTCGAATCCTTGAAGTAATGATGATTCTACAAAATGAAAAAAGTCAAAATAAATAGAGAATAAAAAAGAATTTTTTTATGTTGAAAAAAAAAACCCTTGCAAGTAGTTTCTTGAATCCGAAGATGACAGGTGAAACAAGGAATTGTATAAATGATCGCAAGGTGTCAGACAAGTGTTAACGTGCATGGCATGCACAGGTAATGAACTTTGTTAGATGCATGATGTAAAAGCACGAAAAGCAAACTTTGATATAATATATTATATATGTGTGTGTATATATATGCCGCAGCCATGGTAATAAGAATTTTAACGTGGCGTGGATATGAATGCGGTGGGAGAGAGTCAATTCCTCATTGGAACCTGGAACCCTCGAATCTGACATTGATAAAAGATATCGATCCCTTGATCAGTCAAATATCTTATCAGAAACTTCGGTGATTGATTCGCGTTATGGACCTCTGATTTTAAGAAACTGAGCATAGCCACCAGTCAATTTGCCAACCAAGCTATCAATACCTTCAAATGTCCCATGGCTGTCATGCTCGATCAAATCTACCATCTGTTCTTCTTTCTCGATTTACTTACCAAGCTCGGCTACCAGCCGGCTATTACCCAATTTTTATTAAGAACCAGCAGAAATTAAAAAAAAAAGCCTGCGGCAAGAAGAAAAGAACTCATCTGGAGGCATGCGGCTTCATGCTCTTTGAAAGTATGAGAATCCAAAGACCCAGGGTGCTTTACATAGTCGTTTGAACCCTTGCTTGGACTAGAGTTTGAATCCATCTTGCAGTAAAAGTTTGTCGTCCTTGAGGAGTCAGATACTAGTAAATTCGGTTGGCAAAGTCCAAGACAAATTGGGAAGCCAATTTCCGACCCACATTCAAAAATCTCGAATGATTTTTTTTTTTATTTTTTATTTTGGTCCTGAGTTCGGTTGGCTGTCAAAATTTCAGAAATAATTTTTGGATTAGGTGGTCCTCTGTA
>JBBYHO010000001.1:5221233-5235610 GCA_038382025.1 Adansonia gregorii | reverse complement strand
TTTTTAATCAATATTTTAAATTGACAACCGTGACTGAATTGGTTAGCTTTCAGGGTCGTTTGTGTTTATGCTATTTGTTTTTGTTGGAAGGGATTGTTTATCGTTTGTCTTTTGACTGCATAAACTAGAGCCGCCTAATCTTTACGGATAAGTTTGGGCTGCCATTGGCCCATTTGGTGCAAAAATTAAACAAGTGACGTAGAGTCAAACCAAAACTAATCAGTTTCAAAAAAGAAAACTGGATTTGGAAACTCACCAACCCCACAGCCCTTAATCAAGAATTCAAAGATAAAGAGTTGTATTGTTTGGCACATCAAATAGTCAAAACTGCACGGCTGCTGTCTCTTTCTATTTGGTTGACTTGCATTTACTAATGTTTTTCCGAATAAGTGCAGTATACATTCATGTATGTATACATGCTTGAATGTATCCTGCATAGACGTAATGAATTTTTTTAACATTAATGTTTACATGTAAATTAAATATGAATAATAAATATAAATATTTTTAAAAAATAGAGTTGAAAAATCATAAGTTGCTTAAGTACTAACATTTGCCAAAGAGACAGCATCATGCACTGCAAATGAATGGGACACATTTAAGTCTTTGCTCAGTTGGTAGTGTTCAGTTCACTTCGTATTTTTTTATTGTTATTAATATGTATATATTTTTTGTACATTCAGTATTGACCTTTTTCTACAGGCTTGAAATAGAATCAGTTTTGCCTTTAGCCTCGTCAACAATCAGTCCAAGAGTTCAGCTGCACAAGCCCAGACTATTGTTGCATTGTGTTTTAGCCTTTAAATTTGGAGAAAAAGTCTATTTTTACTCTCTGTTTTTACCGAGTGATAAAAATATTTGTACTAATATTTATATTTTTGGGTTTTATTTCACTTGTCACGTGGTTACACCATAATATTTTTAAGGTAAAAATAATTAATTTTTACTCTTGTGTTATTTCTTGTATGATATTTAATTCTTAATGCCATTATGTCACATTGAGTGTCAGCAAAAAATGCATATAGTATTAAGTGTCACATGAGTGAAAGTAGAGGAGTGAAAATATACTTTATCCTTAAATTTTTATGTGATATGTGCAATTAATATATCATATTGACCATTTTAACTGTGATTAAACGTATTGTATCATGTTTATTAACATATTACCTATATCTATTTTCTATACAATCTATTATTTTTGAGTTCTAAGACTTAAAGAATATTTTTAAAATTTATAAGATTATTTTAGTTCAACAACTTAAGGAAGAATTTTAGAAAAAAATGGATTGATAATTATTATAAAAGAGTGCAATTAAAAAATAATTTCAAAAAAAAAGTAAAATTTCAAAAGATATTTTTAAATTTATAAGGTTATCCACAAGAGAATTTTAAAAAAAATGTATTGATAATTATTATAAAAGAGTGAAATTAAAAAAAAAAAGTAGTTTTGCAAAGGGAAATAGTAAAATTCAAAAAAAAAAGTTAATAATTATTAAAAAAGAGTAAAATTAGAAAAACATTCTAAAAAAAGAAATAGTAATTATTAAAATTATTAATAAAGAGACTGTAATTATTATTTTACTTTTATTTTTATTTATTTATTGTTATTTTTATCTTTAAAAAATAAACAGTGGGGGTCAGTTCCCAAGGTAAGGAACCGATCCCTCACCAATATATATTATGTATAATATAATATTTATAATATATAAATTATATATGTTGAAAATATTGTTTGAGAATAATAAAAGATTTAACATATTTTATATTAAATCTTAAATTCATAAAATTATTTTATGACATGTACATAACAAAAGTATTTTATTAAGTGATATTTTTATTTAGTTTTTAAATGATGTATTTAAAGTGTTAATCTATAGATTAAGTTACTGCTTAATTTCAGATACACACCCAACCCTTTCGATAAAAAAATTTAAAATTTTTATCTTATTAATTATTTTTATTTTATCTGTAAATGACATATTTAGATGGTTAGTTCACACATTGACTCACAGATCAATTTAGAATTTATACCAAATCTGCTAAAAAGTAGAATAAAAATTAATTTTATTTTAAGTTTAGAAGTTTATTTAAAGAGATTAATTCACATGTTAACTTAAAGATAAGTTTAGGATTGATATTCGAGCCAAATAACGAAAAAAGTTTAAAAACATTATTTTAATACTTATTTATTTTTAAATGATATATTTAAAGTGATTAATTTATATTTTGACTTATGGATCAATTTAAAATTAATATCAAATTTAAATAAATGAATATTATTTAATAAAAATTTAAAAAATATCATTAATTATTTTATTTTTAAATGATATATTTAAAGTAATAGATTTGCTTGGTAATTTCAAACTAATTAAAATTCATATCCAATTTAAAATACTTATTTATTAATACAATTTAATTTATAATTAATTTTTAATTAATAATAATTAAATTTATAAAATAAAAATAATCTCCTAACGAAGTGAGGGCATGACACTAGTTTATCTTATATCTGGGGTTGAAGTTCTGCCCAATGATAAGAAAATAGGAAAGAAAAAAAAAATGGAGAAGATGACTTCCCATGGTGGCTGATGTGTGTTTGTAAAAGGTGTTTCATGGGGGGGGGGGGGAAGATCTTTCACTCTTTTCTTATTTTCCTTCATTTTCATTTCATTTTTCTTGTGTATATTTTTCCTGCCCCAGTTGAAGATCAAGGGCTGATTGAATGATCAAGCCCAATTAAATAACCAAACCCAATTTACTAACTTCCCCTATTTGATTTAAGTCCCACTTAAAATTTAAGTTCAATCAAGTCGAGTTCAATTGACTAAAATATTTAAGTCTAATTAATGTAGTTGATTCGAACAAAAGGAGTTGAGCTTGGAAAAGGATTGGAACTAAGATTGCAAACGTGGATCAGACTAATAAATCGGGTGCAGTTAAGGTAATTTTGCTTATTAAACGAAAATTAGCTGAACGAGGAGATTTACTAAAAATTGAGACCAGAACTGCTCGCCATATGTATACGTTGCTCTATGCAATGTGGGCAATGGTTTGCGGATCATGCTGCTGTGTGGATTCAAGAAATGCCTGTCTCTAAATATGTTAATGTTGTACTAGGTATACGTTGCTGTGGGGTTTCAAGTAATTTCTGTCCATAAATATGCTAACGTTTTATTTTGCATACGTTGTCCTTGGGCCAAACTTGTTTAGAACAGTGTCTTTATAGCTTGTCAGAGTTGGCTGTTATGTCACAGATTCAAATGTTCCCCAATTCTAGAAAATCATTTTAGAAAATGATTGGTGTTAGTATGCTATTACATTTAAACCCTTTTGTAAAACTGGACTCATGCAGTTAATATGCTGCTATCAACTTATCAGGAGACATTAAAAGTATAGCTTGTGGTGTGCTTCTAAGTTTATGATGTATTTCTCCTTTTATTGTACCTATATCCATTTAAAAGCAAAATCATCTTTCATTTGTTGAATGATTAATGGAGTTGGCTATTGTTTAGAATTTCGTCCAGTCTAGTCTCTGCTGCATGAAACAACTTTGTTCAACGTTGGAGCACTCCCTCTGCACCGCACAACATAGTCCAATATCAACTTAGTTCAATGTTGGTGGAGGTATTGTGTCGCAAAGAACTGGATTCAATTATACTTTGCAACCAATTATCAGGTTATTGCCAGCTTCATTTGTCCGGCATGCTGCCTCATTGTTACCATGTTGAGGGAAATGCCAGGGAGATTGGAGCCTGCAGCTTATCCTAATCTGTGTTCCATTTTAAAAGTGATGCACGATTGCCTGTAGAATATATGAATTGCTCAATAATCAATTAGCAACATTCTAGTTGGGGCGTGTAAGCGTCCTTGATGAAGTTTTGGGCTTGGTATCACTTTTGCTGTCTTTGCTGGCAGCTGCATGCTCAAAATCTTATTGTCATCGTCCCTCCCCAGATGAGACCGTAAAGCATGCATGGGAAACATGCAAGTTGCCTGCGTTGCAAAGCTTTTCACCTTTGATGAAAATTAAGAAAAACGGAATGGCAATGAAACTTTTACAAGGTTCCAGCGGCAAAAATGTGGAATGGTTTTACCTCAGAGGTTAGAACATCGTATTTGTAATGCGACTGATCATTGGTACGATTCGAAAGCTGGCTTTCGCTATTTGTCTCTATGGTTTTATTTGTCACCTTGGCAAGGCAAAAATAGCACAACACACTGCCAATACTTGCATGCCTAAACAAGCTCCTCAGGGTAAGGCAAAAACAAATAGATCTTAAAAATTTATCACTCTCTAGGGCAATGTCTTACTTGGACAATTTCCTGGTGAAAGAAGGAAAATGTACCGTTGAATGAGAAAAAATCAACGCAATCATTCCTTCTATATATGTATCCAACAATAAATTCTTTGATGCTTGTTGATTCCTACCAAGCACCAACCCATCACTGGTAATTTTCTTCCATCATAAATTTGGGTGTTTATCCAAATAAACTGGTCCTTCTTGCTCATGATAAAGAAATTGGTCCCTTGGTAAAATCAACGTTAGTTTTACCATATTTCAGAAACCTTGTTTTACAGTTTTCACAAGCCATTGCACTGTGTGATTATCAGGTGTTTCTTATTGCAATTGTTTCCATGAAAGTAATGTTATCTTATATTAATTAAATGTTAAATTATTTGTGGTCTTATATTCAAATTGAAAATTTTCATTTATAGTCAATTAATTTTAGGTTAACAAAATATCGGAGTCTTGGTTTTGTTTTGTTATTTCTTTCGAATTTGTGACGTAATAAGCTTTTATATCTCTGTCATGATAAAACATATTAAAGTGATTTTATTTTATATATTTTATATTTAAATTGAATCTCTTCACTAATTATTGATTGATAATGATATGGATGCTTAAGAGTCTGCATGATTTTAGGATGCTGTCTTGGCATTTCCATTTTTGAACTGTCGTTGTGGGGACATCAAATGTGAGCACATGGGGTGAGACTGAACAAAAGAGTGAAATGAAGTGAAAGTAAGGAAGTTGAGGTGAAATGGGTTAAGTAAATGTTAGCATTAAGGATGATGCTTGTGCATGCATGCAACCACCAAAAATAAATAAATAAGTAAAAGGAACCAAAGACAGCAGGGGAAAAGCTGAAGCGAGTCTCAGCATTGCTCAATTCCCTATCAAAGTTACCCCCTTTGAAGAAAGACAAAACCTGAGATGCCTATTTTCCTTCTCAATGCACTCTTCTAGAAACTTCCCCTCCTCCCCACAATGGTAAAATTGAACTCTCGGGAATTGAGACAGAAGAAGAGGTATTAATGATACAGAAAACAACACATGAAAGCCAATAGGCACTAAGTCTCCCTTTGTTACTAACTGGCTGTGGGAACTTTGAAACCTTATAAATGGCAAACATCAATACCCACGCACAAACACACACAATACGTTGAAGTTGGCCGTTGTTTTTAGCAATTTAATTAAGAAAACAGTGTGAATCACAACCGTTGACAAGCTTGCTTGGAGTACTTTTGTCAGAACATGAAATGGCAAAGAAAGTCAATTTAATTTCTTCCCTTTTTTTCTTCCCTCTTTTAATTTGTAAGAAAAAGACAAATGAGAATCAGGGTTTGAAAAAAGTGCTAATAGTTTATAGTGGAAGTAGTATGTTTTTGCTATTATTGCAATTATGATTTTTTTTATTTTATAAGTTATTACTCTTATAATTATTACCACTTAAAAATGATTCTAAAAGTATTTTATGATATTTTATAATTTTTTATTTTAAAAAATATATATTAATAAATTATAAATTAAATTTATATACATTATTTATGATTGTAAACTAAATTATTAAAAATAATTAATTTTTTACATTCAATTATAATAAATATAGATAAGAAAAAGCTAAAATAACATAAGGCTATTTAAATCTGCCACAATAACAAAGATCTGCCGGATAAGAAATTACGAGTATCATTTGTTGTTCCATGAATGAACGTAGTTACTTTTTTTGGTTAAAAACAACATTGAAAGCACAATGTTTTAAGTAATTAAGTAGTATGTAAGCCATCAACAAAAGAAAGGTAATCCTTGTAATTAGTGTTTCTACACTCTATAAAATCCCACGTCCCTTGGATCTCAGAAACCACACATCATCCTCATTTTAATCATCCAAAACCTTATTCTCTCTCTCTCTCTCTCTCTCTCTCTCTCTCTCTCTCTCACAAACACACACACATAAACTCTCAGAAACAGACAAACCAACAATAACAAGAACATGTCGACTCTGAATCATCTGTTTGATCTCCCTGAGCAGATCTGCTACGTGCAATGTGGTTTCTGCACTACCATTTTACTGGTAACAGAATGTATATAATTGTTTTCATCATGTTACCTGAATTTGAGTACGAGTATCAGATATGTAACGTTTTCAATGTTTAATTTTTTTTATAAGTTGTTTTTATGCATTTGAAAGGTTATTAGACAGCCATATCCTCAAACGATATCTGAAAATATATTAGAAATAGAAGTCGAACATGAGTAAAAAAATAATGAGTAAGAGCAATATATGTTTTCCCAAACTATGCATGTTAAAGTCTCTGCAACTCTGCTCATAACTTGGCTCAAAAACGTGCAGGTAAGTGTCCCGTGTAGCAGCTTGTCTATGGTTGTCACCGTTAGATGTGGGCACTGCACAAGCCTTCTCTCAGTCAATATGATGAAAGCTTCATTTGTCCCACTCCACCTCCTAGCTTCCCTTGGTCATGATGATGAGGTATAACTTATAAAGTACATGCCTTTCAGATTTTTTTTGCAATTACTTAGTTTCCCATTGCTCTCAGAAGCTAAAGTTTATCCAATATCATTCTTAATTATAGATGATTAGCCATTCCATTAACATTATATGTGCTTCTCTCAAGCAGTCAAAAGGAGCACTTTCAGAAGAAATGGGTGCCCCTAGGAACACTTCAGATAGGCGCAGCCCATCGTTGATGACCTCCTCTGATAACGAAGAAGAAATAGTCCATGTGAATCCCACAGTCAACAAGCGTAGGTTTTTCTTTCTTTCTTTCTTTTTTAAACTTTGATTTATAACTGAAACTGGAGTATAACATAAATCTAATGCTAGTTTAGTCAAATTTTACAGCACCAGAGAAGAGGCAAAGAGCTCCATCAGCTTATAATCGCTTCATCAAGTAATAAGGATCTATCTCTATTTATACTAACAACCGTTTCTTTGACTTAGTACAATTATCATATATAGATTCATTCTTGGTGGCAGGGAAGAGATCAGGAGACTAAAAGCTCAAAACCCCAACATTCCACACAAAGAAGCCTTCAGCACTGCTGCAAAAAATGTAAGGTTTCAGAACCAAAAGGGATCAATAAGACAAACCAATCATTTCCTGGACATGTTTAGTGATCTACCATATATATATAAAGGGATATGTCATGACATTTGATTCCTAAATATGTCCTAATATTTCAGTGGGCCCACTTTCCTCCCATGCACAACAAAGGAGACGGAGAGAGCTGTGGCCAGGATGAGGGAGACGCGTCATGGAACTCTGAGGCTATTGAGGTTGGCTTTCGATCTCATAGATGCCTACCTGTTCCTCCTAACAATTTCTGATAATTTTAATACTTGCAATTACATATAGCTAGCATCATCAAGTACTGTACTTGTGAATCATGAGCATATGTATCAGTATAGGCCAAGTTTGACAAATGCAATTTCCTTATGTTATTGAACTTTATGAAATCTTTTAATGACGTTGCTTCATGCGTTTGCTCTCTGATTCAAGCCATCCGTTTGAAAATATTCAAGGGTATCAAATGTGCATGACTTTGAATGCTTATCCTTATTATGGTGCAGCCTGCGTAGGTACCTTATGATTCTTATTCTAAGAGAAAATTATGGTAAACTACAAGCAACGCAACTACATTAATTATTAACGGTCATTACTCAAAGGCTCCCCAATCCATCTCTAAGGATAGACTAGTCATTTTCTTGCAGTTCAACTACTGCATGTTAAAAAATTTAATAAGTTAGCTTTTTAGGGGCACTTGGAACTCACTTTTAAGACCTCTTTAGCTTCTTAGTGTTTGAGGTAATTTATGCCACTGAAAAGGGTGCATGACTTTCTGTTGTTTACGAATTTCAGGTTCACATAGAAGGCAGCGATTTCCGTGAAAGAAGAGCCGCAAGGAATTCCATATGGGCCAAGTCACACTTTGAGTGAAGAACAATATTCAAGCCCTAATTTTATTAGTATCTATAAAATTTCTGCTACTACTATAACTCCTCATTTAGTGCTACTGATACATTGCATTAGTTAGGTTTCAAAATCATTTGCCCTTTTGGGGGAGATGCTCTTGGGAATGAGGTCTTCACTGCAAGTTTGGCAGAGCTGTACTGATCGCTGGCTTAAAACAAAAAACTTAAGTTTTTTTTTTTTTTTTGGAGAGCTTTAAATTAACTTTACTACTACTACTAGTACTGCTGTCTTAGAGAGCTCTTCTAACAATTTAGTAACCCAAAAAAATGAAAATAAACCAGTGTTACGTATGCTGAAACTCTCGGTTTCTCAAAGTGTTATTAAGTGGTACATCTATTTCCAATTTTCTCTTTTTTTTTTTTTTTTTTTCTAACTGGAATGAGATTAAGATAAAGGAAGATATATTGCTCTTTAGAAATTCATGCGTGAATTCATTTACTTTTAAGTGAAATACTAATGATTATTTGCAGTTGGTAGTATTCAAGTTCATTAAGTCGGACAAATTGTATACATTCTAGCTTACCTTTGAATATTAGACACAGTTCTGTAATAATTAATTGTCAGTATTCACTTCCAGGACTGTTTCTTCCTTTCAAAACTCGGTTTCCTTCGCATGTACCTCCCTGGAAAATCGAAAACGAAATACTTATAATTACCAATGCAATCAAGAGGATACACACACACACACACACACACACATATATATATACACACAAGTTATATGTATATATATGTACACACGCACATATATGTATATGTAAGTACACACAGAAGTTATACACACACACACACACATATACAAAACGGCAACACAAGTTATACATGAATTAGATCAAGATAATTACCCCCCCCAAAAGAAAAAAAAGAATGAGATTAAAGTTATTTGTGGCATTTATATGAATATATTGAGATCTAAGCATATATAATCTTTGAAAAGGGTAAGATATGGAATGTTTAGCGTAAGGTACGTATTAAGTCTTACCCATGGAAGGCCTATAGGGAGAGAAAGCATGAAAATATGCTTGGAAGAAGTCCCTATTCTCCTTTTCTAGCTCTCTCCACACTGTAAAATATATTAATATTTACTAACCTCCGTAATAAACATTAAATTCCCAATTAAACTTGATAGTAATACTGTTCTATAGAATATGTTGCATTAGTTTTGTGATCACCTACTCACCTGTAACTGTAATGCACGGCCGAATGCTTGCATACTTTGCCAATGCCTTGATGCATTGTTGTCGGTTCATGTGAAGAAGCAAACATCTCTCTATCAGATGCTGAACCTGCAGATTTTTCCCATGCAAAAAACCAAAAAACAATACTTGTTAATTATAAACTTTAACTTGATGATTTTGAATATTAATTAATTGGCATTGCAAGTACAACCTTTTACAAAATTTAACCTAAGATTTTATTACCATATCTTAAATTTGGACTTGAAAATGTGACTACTATAGCAAGAAAGTTGGAAGAGATTTCGCTTACCATCCTAATGTAACTATGTGGGTGGCAATACAGACAAGGAACAACATGGTGGTATAAGTTGTGACAGTATATCATTATTTCTCTCGAACAGAAATGGACAAAACAAAGAGAAATACCAAAAGAAGCAAATAACAAAGAAGAGAAAATAAACCAGAGATTGAGAGCCAAAAAGAAAAGAAATGAAGTATGCAGACAAAGCGACAAAGGAAAAGAGAGATATTTAGAAAATTTATAGAACAATCATGTTTTGGGAGAGCGACTGTTTATCCACAGATATCTGAGTGAAGGGCCAAAAGAGCACGAGAAATCCAAACGATAGATTCACCTCATCTTCAGGAGATAAGGGAAAAAAAAAAAAAAAGAGGAGGATTGAATGCTTTGATATTGAAAATGTGTTTTGATGATGACAACTACTGCATGGCCAAAGCGCTTTGAAAACCATCAGCTAACCATGATCCACGAACCATTGCTGCATTTTTTGCAGTGGTGAATGGTCCCTCTAATGAATGCTAAAGGACAAGTGCAGGCCTGTTGATCGAGTCAAAGGATGGCCAGAGACAATGGGTTCTCTTAGATCTTTTTATTAATGGATTCCGACCCTACGATCCAATGGGGTTGGTTTGTGTAGGAAACATGAGCCACGTTATAGGGTTAAATTGGTGAGTTGAGAGGGAGCGGGAGAAAAAAATCATAAAGCCGGGTTGGGGGGGGGGAGGGGAGGAGAACCTTTATAATTTGTTAATGCAATAGCAAGGAAGAAAGCTGATGGGTGGCAGATTGGCATCACAAAAGTGGAGAGCCATTCAAATTCATTCTTGGACTATGAGCTCAGGAATTTTGTATGATCGTCAAGATGAATGGTCTTTGGAAACTCTCTGGGGTCCTCAAGTCAGCTAGTTGTTTCAAGAAATGAAAATTTCATAGTGCAACATTAGATCTTCGCAAGCCCTTCTTTCACATTACAAAAAATTGTTAGAATTTGCCATCATACATCTCGAATTCATTCTCCAAAGATATTATTTACAAAATAAAATCGTAAAAATTAACTTATCCAAATATATATATATATATATTTCAAATTAAAACGGATGACACGTTAAAGTACAAATCTTCACAATCTTGAACCTCTTATTTCATCCTAATTATGGGTTGGGAAGCTACTCATTTTTATGAAATTTAATTTATGCAAACTAATTATTCGGGCTTGGAAGACACCAATTTGTAACGCACCTCTTCATGCATGTAAAGGAGTTACTCAATAATGAGATAATACTCGGCTTATTTTTTTGAAGGTTGTATCATATTTCTACATATTTGCCCCAGTGTTCAATTAAATAAGAAAAAAAAAATGCTAAGAACATCCTTGCCGATCTTGATTTGTAAACTTAACCTATCAATAAAATAAAAAATTTCGGTTAGCTTTCATGCCTGACGCATCGACATCTACAGCCATAAGTTTAAGATTTCAATCCTCAACTTGATTTGAGTTAAATTAAAATTTAATTTTTTAGGTAAATTTTATATTTGAAAAAATGATAATTGTTAAAAAATTAGAAAAAGAAATAATAATAATAATAATATAATAAAAGAAAAAGATAATTAAAAAATTAGGATGACTCTGAAACGAGCAATAGTTAAGATTTAATATTAGATTTGTATTTGATGTCTTTGTAAATTTATAAATTTATATACGGTTAATAAATCAAATGTTATTACCTCCCTAAAAATAAAAACCATACGTATTTGTTTTTAAAAACTTTTAATGAAATGACATAATTTGATTTATTAATAATATATAAATCTATAAACTGAACCAAATTATATCACTTTGTTAAGATAAGAGTCATCTATATTTATTTTTAAATTATATGTATTAATTATTAAAAATTTAATGAGATAACAGTGATAAAAAATAAAATTGCACATTTATACTATATCAAATATGGCTTTTCTTAGTGCTGAAATTTCTTGTACATTTATAATACATAAAATTGTACACTTGAGATACAATAAAATCTCAAAACTCTTCTAATAGTTGCTGAAATACATATATATATATATATATAAATGTATTTTTTTCATCAATGATTAAACATGGATTTTCTTAGTGAACAATCATAACAATTCACTTGCTCAACACATGCACAACTTTTCATAAATATTGATTTATCAAGTACTTGTTCTACCAAATAATTCGTAGAATTTTGCTCTTTTTTTAATATGTAATAACATTATCAACCAACATTTTAAATAATAATTGATAAGTATTTAATATGTTTGTTTATTATTATTATTTCCTTGTACCTCAAACTTCAATTTTGTTTTTGATCGTTTATTTGGTGCGAAATGGATTAAAACTTACCTCCAAAGTCCGCAGTACAAACTTATCGGGGCAATGATTCAAAGAAAAATCTACTTTTTTATTAGGTGTAAATTCTGGAAGAAAATAAGAAAGCATAAACAGAAACCCAACTTATTTTATATATATAGACACACACATAAATAGACAAGCATTAATAACTTATTATATATATAACTTATTATTTGTTATATATATATATATATATAGACACACACACACACACATAAATTGATAAGCAATTAGTTTTAAAGAATAAACCAAACATTTTCAAATTACATAAATTTGCCCATATCTTTACACAAAATAATATATTTGTTAAATCGCTATATCTTAAATCAAAATTTTATTTTTGTAAATAGGATATGCTTTTCTAGAATAAAAATTTTAAAATTAATTATAAATAATATAAATACGTAATGAAAAAAAACCCATTAATAATATATAATTTTGAAATAAAATTTTTATGTTAATTTGCTAACTATAAAATTTAAAAAAAAAAAAGATATTTGCAAATCTTGCACTGTTAGTTCAATTCTAAGTCGAAAATTGTATTTTCAACTTAATATCTAGGTTTTTTTTAGGAGATATATCAGAAATTTTCTTGAAATTTATTATAATTTAATGTGGTGCTTCTATTTAAAATTATTTATTTTGATAGTTGAAGTTTCACTTTGTATATTATTGAAGTATTTATCAATAACACAGTTAAATATCAGGTGATAGAGCTTTTGTACTCGTTGTATTCAATAAAGATTTGTCATGTGACACTTTGTATGATATCATGTATATTAATAAAAAAAATTATTATTTTAATTGTAAAAATAGAAATAATATTTTTCTTTCTTTTTTTTTTTTTTTCCTTTTTTTATCCCCTGGCTTCACCTCCCTCTCTTGATTCTCTCCTATTTCAGGTCGTTTCCATCCAACCGCCAACTGAATTTGGCCAAGGGAACTGAAACCTTGTACCGATGGGTGGATCGAGTTTAAATCAGGCTAGATCTAGCATCAGCTTCGACCAATTTTCAAGCAATTTGTCCTGTTTTACGCTAATCTGGTTTGTCGACGCTTGATTTTACCTCCACTGGTCAAACCCAAACGGCGGCTATCTAAGAATGGCCTGAATCAAGCTAAAAAAGGAAGGGGGGAAAAAAAGGGGAGAAAGGAAAAAATTTTAATTAAAAAAATAAATAGTTCAATTTCGTATTCTAATTTTTTTTAATTTTTACTAAATATTTTTTTTAAAAAAAAACGAAGAAAATAATTTAATTTAATTTTATAATTTAATTTTAATATTTAAAAAAATTTCCCTTTTTAATTTTTTTTTTAAAAATTTAGATATTAGAAATATTATAACGAGTAATTTTTGTTAAACATTTTAATTTTTTAATTTTTAAAAATATTTTTTAAAATTCGAAAAAAATATTTATTTTAAAATATAATTTTGAATTTTTTATACTTCATATATTTTTTAAGTTTTTTTAACCAGATATTAATTTTTTAAATATTTTTATATTTTAAAAACAATTTTATATTTTTAAATTTTTTTACATAAATTCAGGTATTAACTTTGGAAAAGTCAAATGATATTATATATTATCACTTGATTAATTAATGCCACATCATTGAATCTATATTTAAATGTCACATTAATGCATATTCAATAACAATGATATTACATTAACAAATTTAATAAATATCAAGATCATTCAAGACATTTTTTTTTAAGATGTAATTGAAAAATACTTTTTTGTCTAAATTTATGTGCACACACATTTCATTAATATATATATTTATATAAATAATTGTACTAATGTTTGTATTATGCTATTTTACTTTTTATATTTGTCTTGTGCCCAAATACTATTTAAACTTATTATCAATGAATTTTAATTTTCAAAATATACAATTTGCTTTCAAATAAACATGTCCAACATCAATATATTATTATTTAAAAAATTGATTCCCAATTTTAGTTTAACTGTTTGATAATTTGAAAAATTAAATGCCAAAAAATTAAATATTAAATTTTTTAAAGCATTCAATTTATATATAAAAAACTATTTGGTATGTTATTAAAAATTAAATAGGGAATATAACCATTTTGTTTGATAATGGTAAATATTAAATTTTGAATTAAAGATGATTGATTTCTCTATTTCAACTTTATCAACATTATTTTTGTTAATATTATGGATAAAAATTGAAAGAATAATTTAAATTATTTAATCTTTTATAACTAAAAAGATGAT
>JBBYHO010000001.1:5201060-5214293 GCA_038382025.1 Adansonia gregorii | reverse complement strand
ATTATTATATTCTAATTTTCATTAATAATAATAATAATAATATTCAAAGAAGTATTTAAAATTTTACAGCTAATATATATAAACTTTCAATAGTTAATGAGTTCAACTAAGTAAATTAAAAAAGTATGATAAATCAATAATATATTTTATCGACAACGTTTTCAAAGCTCATAATATGATGTACTTTTTAATAAAGTATTATTTTATTATATACAGACCTGCTCAAGTGTTGAGATACCCACCTGACCCACTTGGGCTTAGATTTTGGTTCTCACGTTTTTGTTATAGACTAACTCGGCCTAGTTAGAATAGTGATTTTAAATTAAGTAATATATATTTTATTTAAATTTAATTATAAAATATATAAATATTGATAGAAAATATATCTTTAATGTGATAAATATTAATTCTAGCTTAAATAGGCAGATTTGGATATTTAAATAAGAGCCTAAGCTTGCGATTTTAAACAAATTTGAGCCACAACTCGGCCCGACCCATGAACAAGTTTAATTATCTATAAAATATAAATTAAAATTTTAATATTTAATTAAGTTATATATGGTATAAATCTTTAATCTTTAATATTTAATTTATTTTTATATAGTATTATCTATTATGACTTTCATATTTTTTTAATTTATCTTATTACTTTATTATATTATTATAAGATTCTAATTACTGTTACTTAAAATAATAATAATAATAATATTTAAAGAAGAATTTAAAATTTTACTATTAACATAGATACACTTTAATATTTAATGAGTTTAATTAATAAAATTAAAAAAAATGATAAATGGATGATATACTTTATTAATAATGTTTTTAAAGCTCATGATATGATCTACTTTTTGATAAATTAATATTTTATTATATATAGAACTATTCAAGGGTCGAGCTACTCACTCGCTCCAATTGGGTCTGGCTTAGCTTTTCATATTTTTATATCAGACTAGCCTAACTTGACTCGAAACAGTAATTTTAAATTAATATATTTTATTAAATTTAATTATAATGTATATACTATTAATAAAAACTTTTCTTTAATGTGAAAAACAATAATTTTGGCTTAAATATACAAGTCTGGGCACGTTAAATAAGGGTCTATGATTGAGATTTTAAAAAAATTTAGACCTCGGCCCAGCTCAACTCATGAGCAAGTTTAATCATATTTAAAATATAAATTATATTTTTAATATTTAATTAAATTATTAAAAGAATATTAAAGTAACATTTATTATTAAAGTTTTTGATTTATAAAAATTATTTAATTATAATTTCTTCATATTTATTTTTAGTATTAAATTCGAGTGCGGGTTCAGGTCGAGCTCGGGTTCGGATTTTTTTGAGTTCGAGTCATTTTGAGTTTGGACTATTTCGGGTTCGGGCTATTTGGGTTCGAATTTTTTCAGGCTTAGGTCGTTGACTTTTTAATTAAATCGAATTCGATTCAGTTTCGGACTTAAATTTTTTCAGACAAATTTTTAAATTTGAGTCCATTTTGACACCTCTAATTACGAGTGACAGTCACTTTGAGTGAGTTTTTCTTTGTAACTTGTTTTTTTAAAATGATTATTTTTATAGTTATATTTAAGCCCAATACTTTTGGATTTTTATTTTTCAGTGTTATTTGATAAAGAACTTTCTTACAATCGTTAACTATAGTTTATATTTAATACCAAGTATCATAAAATTTAAAACATATAAATATATAATCTTTGCCAAATAATAAAAACACATAATATAGCTGCTGTTTTATTCATATTATTATAAGTTGATATATCGGACTTGTGCATTTAACTTTCGTTTTAACTTAAAAAAGATGGACTAAAAACTGTAATAGACAATATTTAAATACAAAATAGAAATTAGTATTCAGTATAGAAATAAATTATTATATAATATTTTTTATAAAAATATTTATTAATCTTTAAGTATTTTTTAAACATATTTATTTAATTATGAAGAATTTTACTAAAATAGAAATTACAAGAAAAAAAAAACTGTTTATAACATAAAATTCCAATAATCATTTGAAGTTGTCTAAACATACACAAACTCAAATTGATCCTAAAATGACACGTATCTGAAATGATCAGATCCCTAAAGAGTTTGAATCCAAAAAATATTTGAATCTAAAATTTTTTAAACTCCGAGAAATTCCAAACTCAAAATGATCTGAAATTTAAAAACAATTTGATCCAAACCTGTTCCTTTACAACTCTGCAGCTTTGCTCTTCAAAACCAACTGAACTTTTCAATGCCAAAGAGATTCGTTTTCCTTATCCACTAGCAAAAATTAGACATAAGTCAAAAGATGTTTATATTGTACCAAGATTTACAATATTATTATACATGTCATGATGCGGGGAAAAACAAGATTTTCTAGTGCAATACGAAAAAATTAACATATTTTTCATATCCTAAATTCGTCTTCTATTGTCCACTCGAGTTTTCTTCGTACTAGGTCCGGGTTGCAGACGCTCTGTGCTTGATTGAATCTAAAACAATTGGGACAATAAGAAAATGAAAACAAACATTATTACCCTAAAAATATAACATAACTATATTCTTCTTGAAAGGCAATCATGGAATAGAGAGATTTATCACCTTGTTGAGTTTATCCCTAACCGTTTTGACTGTCTGATTCATTGATTCAGAAGGGAAGTAATCCTGAAAGCAGTTCCAAGAGGAAAGATGGGTATCAGCAAAGATCAAATATCTATTGGACAAATTTTACAACGATATAAAAAAAATGTAAACTTTCGAAATAGAAAAGAAAAAAAAATCCAAGCATTAACAGAATATTGAATCTGTAATCAAAATATTTTACAAAAACTAAAAACTACAACCAGATGAAAGTTTCGTGTTTCATTCTAAATTACATATTGCCGCCAATAACACACGAACAATGCTATTAATTTATCAAAATTCAAAGCATGAGCAAAGTGAAAAAAGCCTGTAATTAAAGAATTAAATCAAAAGTAAAGACAGCAACGGTGAAAGTGAGAACAATGCAACAGTGAACTTAACAAATATCTATATTAAAATTACAACAATCATAAAAGACATTACTTTTTTTTTTTTTTTAAATTGTAGTGTTTCAAATCTACTAGGTTATCTTGTTCGTTGCACATGCCAATAAGCATTAAGCCGGATGCACAATAAAAGACAGTGTACATACTCAATAATGACATGTATCCTGTCCTAATTCAACCAACTGGAAACTTAATTCAACTAGGGTTCAGCAACTGAAAGTCAGTTTAAGCTACAAACTTATTTACTGCCTTAGCCTTAGGACGTCTTTATCTTAAGTCATAAGCAACTACTTGGTTACCATGTCACTGCCAGTAAACTTCACTGGCCAATAAGAAGAAAGAAATGAAGAAAAAGAGCTAATTTTTTTAATCTAATATCAAATGGTAAAAAGTTAAAGGAGCAATATCTGGGATGTTGTTGTTAGAGAGCAGTCCAAACCTTATCGGATGAAACTCTCGTTATTGGAGCATTAATACTGTACGATTGGTGCTCTGAATCTCCAACATCCCTATAGAGAGGAAAAATATAGTTTATATTAGATAAAGAATGCAAAATACCAACAATGATGAAGATAGCAGCATGAATTTGAACAGAGTACTACCTCAGCCTAGAATTTATATGCTTGGGAATGTGATGAGATGAAGCAGAAAGCGATTGAGCCTCACTGGAAGAGAACGGGTGATGAACTGGATGACCTTTAGATCTTTGAGCTGATACCACAAGTCACAGCATAACAACACAATGTGTATGAGAAATATATAATCACAACCGGCAAGCAGTTCTATTTAAGCAGTTCTATTTAAAACAAGGGAAAAATTTTTTCCGATTATATGTAAAAGACAAATATTTTAAAAATGCTAAATTCTAGAGTAATGTAAAAGCTTACGATTCAATCTTGCAAGGATTTCTTTCCTTCTACCCTCTAACTTATCCTTAGTGTCATCAAGGCTCTCAAATTGAGGAGCATATGAGACCTGCAAACGATTCCCCAAGAAGACAAACTCGTCCAATTTTCTCTTTGCAAACCTATTTGGGGAAATGGTTAACAGAATATACAAATTTAGTCTTTCACAAATTTGTCTGGTTCCTATTTAATTAACTTTCGAACAGGGTATATTTTGACCAAGTATACGGAACAGTGAGATAGTTATGAGAGAAGATGCTAGAAAAGGATCAAAGTTTAATTACCTGGCATTGCTAATGAGTCGAAATTTAATCCAATAAACATCAGTAAATTGCTCACAGTCTTCTGCATCCATTGGTTTACATCTGAAAGGCAAAAGCAAAACGAAGGCATAGGCATTATCAAAAGTTTTCTTAAAAAATTATATATTTTTTAGTGAAAAATGGAAAAGAAAAAAAAAAAAGGGAAAAAGGAGAGAACTTACTTACTCCTCAACGTCTCCGTAAGTAGCAAAGAGTTTCAGCAAATCATCCCCACATCCCAGCGCAGGAACGTTCCTCACAATCAAATATCTGTCGATCAACAATTCAACTTTTTTTTTTTTAAAAAAAAAGCAATGAATTGATGTTTCTGGGAAGCAAGATTTCAGCTTCAACTATTTCAATTCTAGGGCTTTTTGATGATTTGATTGTGCAATTAAAAGAACTTCAATTCTTCGAATAAATTAGCAAACAAGTCGACGAAACAATTGGTAACTGAAGAATGAAAGAATTTTTGAATTCACCTGGATTCGTCGCAGACTGTATAGACGCGAACCGCCGGGGGATCGTCTTTGAAACGAGGCATGTTGAAAATTGCTTGCCTTTTACCTCCAAAACTCACCACCGGCCACTCCTAGCCAAGCATCAACCCTTTACGATTGCGTGCAAATCTGAATCGATCATTTTAAACATACACGATTCTGTTTTCTGTTTGGGCCTTCCCTTGACGATAAAGCAATGATATATATTATCAAGCCAACGCTGTCAGATCCAGACCAAGGCCCAAAACAACCCCCACATTAACCCAATTTCTTTTAGTCGTTGATTGCAACTTGTTCCATTCCAAGCACTCCTCAAATTTTGGAAGAGCAAGGGCTATGATGTTAATACAATATCCAATTGTTACGTCTATTATCATTCTCTCGGGTTTTGCAGAATTTGAAGGAGGGTCAAAAATCTCTATTTGTTCATGTTTCGCCTCTTGTCTAAAATTAATGAAGAGACACAAATCTTCTATTTGGGAGGCCATTGCATCACCCTGCTAATATTTTAAGTGATTTGCGTTGTTATCCAAATTTTTTGGTTCTGTTTCTTTTTCTATTACCGGTGTGTGCGGTATTCCAAATTTCAACGTGAACGATGCTTGCATTCTGTGGAGTCAAATGATTGTGCTACATTTACGTAAACAATTTTATGATGTACTTCGTGGGCGAAATCAGGCAAAAGCTGATGAAACTTGGATAAGAAAAATGTCCAAGGGCATTGGAATTATGTCTTTGGACGTACTTTAATGCCTATATTTCTGGGTTTTAGAGAATATAAGGTGGGAAGTGAATTTGACAAAGTTTAGTAGGTTCAATGTTACTTACTCCGCTTCAAGTTTAGTTTTGATAGGTGTAAAGTGTCCCTTGTTACTGAAGATCGGAGATTGAGCTTGTTCATAGGCTATCGGCGTGGGCCTTAGTAACTTGAGCTTTCAACGTAATTCTCTTTTCATCTTTATCTTTAGCGATACAAAGGATGTGACTTTGGAATTTCCTTCTACTCCCCACCACCCATTTTCTCCTTCTTTGCCATTACTTTACCTAATGAATTTGTTAAGTGGGATTTTATGTAATGAAATAGTTATATTCAGCTTTAAAGATCAGAAAAGTAGATGTTGGCTTAATCGGCAAGTTTGTCCATTTTCTTGTTGACTTATGTTCTTGGGTTTGGTCGGCCATTTGGTGTAAAATGTGTTTTTAGACGTTTACCGCGAGCCAAAAACAAAAACCCTCCCGTTTGCCTGCTCTTAATTCTGAGAAGGCAAAGTTGCAACCCTATCTAACTATTGTATTCAAAGTGAAATGGACGCAATTTTACTTCAACTTTTTATTTTAATTTTTTTAATAATTAAATATATTCATTTAAGTTATATACCTGTGCTTGATAATTATCTATAAATTTAAAAAACATTGGTTATACGTTATCTCTTTGGTGTTCATTTCCCATCAAGAGACAAACTATCATATGGACCTAAATAAATAGCTAAAGGTAGGATATTGACATCCAAGAATGTTGGCTCAATAGACGAGGTTCGTTGAGTTCAACCTTGATAACAATACTGAATTATCTCTCTCTCTCTCACACACACACACACACACACATATATATATATATATATGATAGTTAAAATGATCATATATTTAAATTATCAGGGTCATGCTATGCCTCATCAATTTTATTCTATAACTTTTGTTTTTCTTTAACAATACTATGTAAGTATTAGATAAATTTAAATATGGGTCTATAAATTTATGTGTAATTTAATTCATTTCAATCAAATAAATAGTTACATGTTTACGTCAAAAAGTACAATTTTTTTAAGATAAAAATGATTGAACGAATAATGTTCTATTATTTTGTATCAGACTTTTATATTATCTTTTATTTTTTTGTTGGAAAAAAATGGCCAACCTGAAGTTATAAGAAGAATGTGACAATCTTAGTACCACCAAATTATAGTTCATTTAAAATTTTACTGTGATCTAAACCCCCATCTGGGTGTTTACCATACAAAGAATGAAACAACTAATGGTTTAATCAGATCCCGGCGTTTAAACGATGCCCAGAACTTTTTCAACCAAATGTCTATAAGAGATGCCATTACATATAACCTGCTATTTTCTGGGCACGTCCGGAATGGGAATCCAAAGCAAGCTCCGTATCTTTATAGGGAAATGATTTTGCAAGGAATCAAAGAAACTCCTCCAACATTTTCATCTTTAATTACTGTTTGTGGGACTGGAGGGTTTTATAGAGAAAGAATTCAAATTCAATTATAGGGGTGATTTCACTTAGGTTTGGATTGAATTTTGTTTACTGGAAGCTCGCTTGCGAGTCTTTATTATGGGAATCGATGATGTGGCTTTGAAGTTGTTTGATCAATTGCCTGAGCGGCATTTAGCTGTTTAAAATTTGACGTCAGGCCGGTTTTTGGAGCTTGGTGAAATAGAAGAATTATTTGGGTTCCACAGCCGAATGGATTGGGAGGGGGTCAAGACAAAAGGATTTCGGTTTTTGTTATTTTATTAGTGCTTGTTGTAATGGGAGGTTGTAGATGAAGGAAAGCAGCTGCATTGCCATGTCATTAGGGCTGGGCGGTTTGAAATCGTGTTTTTATTACCAATACTTTAGTGAACTTTTATTCTACTCGTGGGAATTTCATGCATGCTAAGAAAGCTTCACTGGCAATTGCAGTTGAAGATTTGATATCATGGGATTCAGTCATTTTCGCATATGCCGAGAATGATTTGTTGTCTGCTGCTGTTGAATTATTTAGTAGGATGCGTTTCTGCAGTAAAAATAAAAGCCTTCATTTCCTTCTTTTTTGGGGTTATTGAATTTATCCAGTAGAAGGGCGGATATTCTATTTGGGAGGCAAATTCACTGTTTTGTTACGAACGTAGGTTTGCATTGAAGGAGTGTTCATATTCTGTCAGCTCTAATTGATATGTACGGGAAATGTTCTGACGTTGAAAGCGTTCCGTCTGTATATGAGAGTGCTTCTATGATAACTTTGGAGTTTGTAACTCATTAATAACATCCTTATTGCAGCGGGGTATCACTGATGTGTTTGAGATGTTTGTTTAATGGTTGATGAAGGAATTGGGATTGATGAGGCTATGGCCGCTACAACACACTGAAGCTTGATAGCGTTATCAGACTCTTGTTGGACTAGTTTGGACAACCGCAGACTGTTGCATTGTTGTGCTATAAAATCCGGTTATGAATCTGGTATTGCAGTTTTTCTGTTCTCTTATTGACGGAGGTACTCAAGCTGTGGGCATTTTGAACTCTCTCACCAGGTTTTTGACACCCAATGTCTTCTGCTTCATGTCTAGAATCAATGGATATGGACTAAACGGGATGGAGAGAGAAGGTGTCAGCCTGTTGGAAGCAATCGTCCAGAAGGACCTGATAACTGATAAAACTGACAGTCTTATGCATTTTAAGTGGGTGCAACCATGCAGGGCTAGTCAAAGAAGGAAAGCTGGTGTTTCACGACAGCATTTTGCATGTATGATAAATCTTTTAGGCCGGATGGGTCTCCTGTGCGAAGCTGAAGACTTACTGCAGCAGGAACTGGGAGGGGGGTGATTATGTAATGTGGAGTTCATTGCTCCGATGTCCTAGGGTCCACAAGACTGATATACTGGGAAAAAGAGTGGCAAAAGTGTTGATGGGGCCTAAGCAAGAGGATTTTGCCATTATTTGCAGGTTGAAATTTTTATAATGAAGTGGGGGACTTGAAGCCTCATTCCAATCTATGGCAAGAAAGGTGATGGAGGAGATTATTTACAGTTTAATTGAGGTGAAGACTTACTGTTAGTATTCATTTCTTATACTGATAAAATTTTACCTTGCATAGTCATCAAATGGAGAACTTTGGGACAATCCGTGCTCTTCTGTTTCAGCTTAATTTCCATGAAACTGAACCTGTTTGTGAAATCTGCATCTTCTGCTCTAATCTTCTAAAGCGCAGTTACTTTAGCTTGAAGCCTTTACCTTGTAACAGGAAAAGGACCCTTTCCCCCTGCTTCACTAATTCAATTTTCTTTTAAGGTAGTTATTGCCCTATTTCATGCTGCATATATCCCATGCATGCATGCATGGTGATGTTTCATTTTTCAATTTATAAAATTGAGCTTAAATATATAATATTTTATATGCTTATTATTTTATCTACTTCCATGTGAGAGAGAGATTATACAGAATCCATGAACATTTGACAGGTGAATTTTGGCTGCTGGTTGAAGAGTAAAGCAAAGAACTTAAAAAATAAAATTTCCCTTGTACTTTAAGTGTAGGCATGTAGAAAATGTAGCACTTTCATCTACTTTTAAGCCAAGCCAAATAGCCCACAAAACCATTCATTTCCAAAACTAATCTCTACATATAAATTAATCAATGTCTTATTGCATTTATACAACTCAATCAATCTTCCAAACGGACCAAAAAGAACTAACCATGGTTAAATTGTTCCTGGTTTCCTACCTTGGTTTGCTGATAGCAACATATGGAGTTGCAGGTAACATGCTATATGACAAATTTAACATACTTGGAGAGCTTGAAGACGTGGACATAGCAGAAGAAGATGCAGAACTTTTTGAGTTCCCATCTTGGGCAAGTGAACGTGGTGGCAAGGTTCTTGTGAATGTGGATAGCTTTGGTGCAGTTGGAGATGGAGTTTCTGATGACACCCAGGTATATGCTTTTTTTTTTCCCCCTTTTAACTCCCTTGCATATTACCTTAATGGTTCTTGAGGACAAACCGTAAGCTCTACCTTCGTGGTTCTTTTAGGACGCACTATTGTTGGGCAGTAATTTGTTGTCTCTGTTTCCGTGAGGGTTCTGAAACATGATAACTCTCAAGGATTAAGAAAATATATATATATATATATATACACACACACACACACACGTATATGTATGCTGTGAATATTATTTTTGACTCGCTTAAGCATTTGATCTGATCTGTGAATTTATGCATGTTGTGTATAACTGTTTGACCAAATATGTTTTCATTGTAATAAAAATAAGCTGATTCCTCATTTGATCAATTGGCGATATTTTCATCACCAGGCTTTTAGAAAAGCATGGGACACAGCATGCTCTACTCCAAAATCAGTTTTCTTGGTTCCTCCTGGACGCCGTTATTTAGTTAACGCTACGAGGTTTAAGGGCCCATGTGCAGATCGGTTGGTTGTTCAGGTAATATCAATGTGCTTCAAATTAAACATATATGGAAATAACATCTCAATTATCTTATATCTATTTTATAGATTAAATGATCGCAAATATTAATTTGATGTTCGTATTACTTTTAACTTTAGTTGCAGTCATTTTTTTATATTTATATATTTGCTATTATATTATAATCTTGATTGTTATTATACAGATTGATGGAACAATAGCGGCCCCAGATGAACCTAAGACTTGGGACCCAAATCTTCCTAGACTCTGGCTTGATTTTACTAAGCTGCAGGGAGTAGCATTCCAAGGAAATGGAGTTATTGATGGATCTGGCAGCATATGGTGGGCATCCTCTTGCAAAAAGAACAAGTCAAATGTAATTCCTTGGGATTGTCTTTACAAATTCTTTCATGCTTAAGTTACAAGTCAAACAAATTGAATGTAACAAATTTTTCTTTTTCTTTGGCAGCCTTGCAGAGCAGCACCTTCAGTAAGGATCTTTCTGCACAAATATACTAGTGATGCTTCCAATAAGTAGCATGCCAAAATTGTGCATTTGAACTAGCAATGTCTCTCAAATTATATTTAACATATGCATTTGTTGCAGGCACTGACTATAGATTCAAGCTCATCTATTAAGGTGAATGGCCTTACTATTCGGAACAGCCAACAGATGAATTTCGTCATTTCCAAGTCTGAATCTGTTCAAGTATCTAATGTACAAGTCTCATCTCCAGGAGACAGTCCAAACACGGATGGAATCCACATCACTCGATCAACTAATGTCGTTCTTCAGGACTGCAAAATAGAAACAGGTTCTTGAACCTTTTGTCTTTCCTATCTTCTCTTTTGCTGTGGAAATATAAGAAAACCTGTCAAGTCCCATTTGGTTGGTGCTTTTACCTTTTGCTATTTGTCTCTTGTTTTTAGTTCATTTTTAAATTTAATTTTATGCTTTCTACGGAGAAAAGGCAAAAAGCAAAAAAAAAAAAACAACAACCAAAGAGAGCCTAAATGAAGCTGAAAGAATGCCTTAAGGGAAAAAAATACTACAGATTATTAGATGCGTGCATACTGACTGGTTAAATATTCATGGTGACTGTTCATATGAAATTCAGGGGATGATTGCATCTCGATTGTTAATGGTTCATCTGCTATCAAGATGAAGAGAATATACTGTGGACCAGGACATGGAATCAGGTGTGTTCCAAACTTCCATTTAGATTATATTAACTAATTTAACAGTTTGTTTCCGGATCTACTCAAGAGAGACACATGGTGCTTTGTTGACCATTCCATTCCCTACATTGCAAACTGATTGTTATATGTTTTACTTCCTCATTTTTTTTTTCCTGTTTTATGCAAAATTTGGATACTTAGCATCGGAAGTCTTGGGGAGGATAACTCCACGGGCATTGTCACAAAGGTGGTCTTGGATACAGCATTCCTCAGGGAGACTACAAATGGCCTCAGGATTAAAACTTGGCAGGTATTTTGATGACATATCTCATAAACCTAGCACCAAGTATCGATAAGAAAAAGCATTTATCCAGTATTAGGAAATTTGAAAGTAGATTATATGGGGCTTCAGTTTTCAGCGTACCAGAAAAAAACGAGATTATTGCACACCTGAAAATTTGGATGCTGTGTCTGAGAAAGACGGGAAGTCTGATATTTTCTTCTTCTTTTGGGAGGAAGAGGAAAATGGTGGGGGTGATGGGCTCTAAAAATGGCTTCTTTTTTTTTTTTTGCTTCTGAATATGTCAACATGCAATTTGCATTTAGAGACACTTTGGATTCCTCTCTTTGAGAATGACATTTGTCTCCTTGCGGTATTTTGATAAAGGGTGGTTCTGGTTATGTTCGTGGTGTGCGTTTCGAAAATGTAAGGATGGAAGATGTTGCTAACCCCATCATTATTGATCAATTCTACTGTGATTCATCAAAAAAGTGCCAAAACCAGGTACATTCTCCAAGTTATTTCCTGTCATATCTAAATTTCTCACTATCTGTATTATGATCACATCAGAGTCCTGGTTCTTGCAAGATTCTCTCCCCCAATGAAAGCACTGATCACATGAATTCTTGTTCGTGTTTTTCATTTGTTAGACATCAGCAGTGCAAATAAGCCAAATTATGTACCGAAACATTAGCGGGACAACTAAAAGCAAGGAAGCAATGAAGTTCGCCTGCAGTGATACTGTTCCCTGTAGCAATATAGTCCTGAGCAATGTAAATTTAGAGAGGAAGGATGGTACAGTCGAGACCTACTGCCACTCTGCCCAAGGCTTCGGCTATGGGATCGTGCATCCTTCAGCGGACTGCCTAAGTTCCCATGACAAAGGTTCTATTCTCATTGACCGAAAAGAAAAAGCTGAGCTCACTGAACCTGCCGTAGATCATATTATTCACACCGAACTCTAAGCTCCCTATCAGCATATCCATAATGATGTCATATTATTACTGCACAAGAGCAACTTAACTTGAATAGTATCAGTCGTCACAAGTTAAAATTTTTATGCGAAATTGTGGGTGACACAGTTTTATGCATAAACTGCATTGAAACTAATCCAGACAATACATGGATATGTAAAATGCAGTTAATATATCTAGTAACATTGAAGAAGAAAGATCAATTTAATGAGACTACTTAGTAAAGTTCTAAATTTTTACATCTTGGTATGGAAGTGCAATACAACTCTTTCAAAAGGTTCCACTTTGTTACTTGCAACACAAGTAACGAACACCTACAGAAGGAAACTCCAAAAATGATCATTACCTTTGCACAAAAGCAAATATGTTAAGATCAAAATTGGAATATGATTCTTGTCCGCTATTAGCTTGGCCACTATGCTACTGTCTAAGAGGCGGTCTGTGTCTGAGACCGCCAACCGAGCTTAATGGAAGTGCCAATCTACAGCTTGAGTTTTGGCAGTGACAACTGCATTATCATCCTAATGATATATCACCCAGACTTATTTACTTTTTCAGCTCCACTGCTGCTCACACCATTTTAATGTTTCTCATCTCCTTAGCCCTTACCAAGGTTATATCCTGTTAAGCCAATTTCGAGGTGTCTGTAGTTCTGAAGAGATCAATTTCAGTGATTGAAAACAAATGAAAAAAAAATGCAAGGACAATCAGGGTCCACTGAGATACAGTTTGATCATTGTTCATAGATTAAGATTATCTGTGAGAATCAGATCCAAACGATTTAAAAAAAACCCCAAAATAACCCTTTTTCGTGATGAGTTAAATACACACAAAAAGGGAAGAAAAATAAGAAATTGATTG
>JBBYHO010000001.1:5188463-5198888 GCA_038382025.1 Adansonia gregorii | reverse complement strand
AAAATATTTTTAAATATGAAATAAATGAGATTAAATAAATTTTATTTATTAAAAATTCATCAATTATATATAATGTTCTAAAAAAAACTTCATCAAATAAAAAAAATCAATATCAGTTAAGTAGTAAGACTGAAATTTTTTAATGATTGATAATTTATGAATAATTATATCTAATATTCATTTAATTTATGAGTAATTATGTATAATATTCATTATATTTAAGATCAATGTTAGTTTAATTTTTTTTTAGAAGTTTATATTATGTACCGGCCAGTATAGCTATTTTCGTTCGATGCTACCGAAACAGATCAATATCTACTGGTACAAGCGGTATAGACCGAAATCAAGACTAAAATGAAACCAATTATCGTCGATACCGTTATATATCGAAACCGATATACACCAACTAGTATAATCGATATCAATACAGTACTGATAACACTGATGTTCATAAACTAACTATCTAATCCCAAAATAATTTACCATTTTCCATGTCGTTAGGTTACTAATTAAAAACTCTGAAAAAAAGAAGAAGAAAGAAGTGAGGGGATGCTGACAAAAATATGGACCCAAAACTAATAATGGGGGGATGATGAAGATGATAAAACCCTAATAATATTAACGATCTCAATGCATCGAGTTCACGAGAGGAAAATAGTTCACGAGCAATAACATGCGTGCACAAAACGACGGCCAGGAAGTGAAGGAAAAGGAGCTCCCACTCTTTTTTTTCCCTTTCTTTTGTAAACTTACTTTACGTGATTATTTTAAAGTAGATTTAATAATTTAATAATTTATATTTTATTATATTATAATTATATTTAAAATATTTTATATTTATATTAATTTTAATATGTAATTTATATTATATAATTTTTGAGAATGTATATGTTATGAAGTGTTATTTTTTATTTTATATATATTATATTTGTATAATAATATCAAATGTTAATAACTTTATTTTAAAGCAACATGTTCACTCTTAATCCTTAATAACCTTGCAATTTGGAATACGAATTACTATTTTCTTTAATAAAACGACCGAAGACGTCTTAAACTTTATTTGGATTTAATTTCTTTCACAGTTTTAAGAATACACGTGCTCGCATCATCTTGGCACATTTAAGGTTTTGTTCTTGAAAATACTTTTCCACGAGAATCAAACCCTAATTCAAAAAAAAAATATTTTTTCCCTTGTTAACTGGATTAACCCTATGGATGAATACAAATTACTATGATTAATCACAATTATTTTGTCTATAATATGAAGGACACCTGGCTATGTTACATCCTTAGTCATGGGAGATGTGTCATAGACTATAGTGTATAATTATTTAATTCAACCATATAATAAAGAGGCACAATAAGTATTAATTTATATATAAGAAAAAGAACAATTATTTTATCTTCCATAATTTTCGTTTAAGATTGACTTTAGTATCATACATGCTGTGGTTATTTTTTATTAGGGGTGCATGGATATATCATTTAAGACTATAGGTCTACATAAAATTAGCAAAGATGGTGATGAAGACAAACTACATAAATAGAAGAATTAAAATATTAAATTTTTACGATAATGATTTTTATAAAAACAAATGGAAGTGTACGACGGACATGATTAATCTTGTAAATATATATATATATATATTCTTAAGTAATATTTGAAATTCTCAATACATGTGAGGATTTTTTTAATCTTTTAAAATTAAGATATGTTAAAAAGATGACAAAGTTAAACCTATACTTGGTTTAATTTTTTTTTTTTTGCAACATTGGAAAGGCATCTTTAGTAATAATCAATTGATTTTAATTAAGGACAAAAATAAATTTTCTCAGTGTATTATGAATTACTTTTGACTGTTGATGTCTTGGACTTGACTTTAATGAATCAATAATAAGAAAAGCAAACCTAACCATTTCAACTTTTTTTTTAATGCTAGTTTTCAACACAGATGATTAAATGTTTCAATTTTAAAAATAAGGAGAGCAATTGGCACAATATAATTTCGAAGATATATTCTCCCTCATTCATGCTTGGATGTTCATAAAATGCATTTGGATGATTAAAATTAAAGTATTAATCTTATTTTATTAAATATCATACACATTATTTTTTGTACACATCATGAAATTCATGTGATGATTGACGAGAAAGAACTTTGTAGGATCAAGTAAAAAAACGTAAAAAAAGAAATATATATATATAATAAAATACTTATTAATTTTTTTAATATATTTGAAAATTTTAAATATTTTTAATGGATTGTGTGTTTAAAAAAGTTTAAACACTTATTAATATTCAAATTCCCTTTTTGAAATTTAGAATTTAAAACACATCTAAATATTTATCTATTTTTTTTCGTTTGTAAAATTTAAAAATTTTAACTATTGTTTATCGAAAACGGATTTAGGTAATAAAACACGTGAGTTTTGTAATTTGTATAAAAGCATTTTGTTTTGCAATTAGTATGTGAACTTAACTACAAGGCAACTAGCCAGTAGTATATTTTTCAAAGGCAGTTCTTGATATCCTGGATGCTTTGGTTTGGTTTAAATTCTTCATCCCAAGTCATTCATTCATATCCCAGATGGTAATTCTTGATAAACTTTTAACTAAGGATAGGCTTATCTCATGGCATGACTATAGAGGCAAATTGCCTTCTCGGCAAACAAGAGAATGAGACAAGAGAACATCTCTTCTTTAGCTGCAAATACTCCAAGCAAGTTTGGCAGCAGGCCCTGGATCTCTGCAGAATTCATATAAGAGCTTCAAATTGGAGGGGAGAATTCGTTTGGGCCATTAGATTTTTCAAAGGCAGAGCTTTAATTGCAACTATCTTAGGCATAGCTTAGAACGCACTTATATATTTTGTTTGGAGAGAAAGAAATAGTAGATTTCATACTCAAATTGAGTTCACAGAAACTACACTAATGGATCAAATGCGTAACACAGTTGTCCTACACCTTCATGATCTCAGCAATGTCAGGATGGACTCTGTAAATCTGCATTATGTAATAATTGAGGGTTGAATTCTGTCATTTTTCTTAACTTGCTTTTGATGTAATGGGGTTGAACAATGTAATATTTTTTTTCTTGCTTCTGATGTAATTCTTGTATTGTGAAGAATTCTTGTACACTATTTCTTTGTAGCAGACTACTATTTCTTGGATAATAGAAAAAGCAATCTACTTATCCCCCCCCCCCCCAAAAAAAACTAGCCAGTAGTAGTAGGGTTTACTTAGTGTTATTGGTACCATAATAGTTTCGGCAGATACGTACCGGTTTCGACATATAACGGTATCGGTTATAATTAGTTTTGTTTTGATATTGATTTCGGTCTGTATCGATCGCATTGATAGGTATTTACCTGTTTCGGTGGTATCGACTGAAAATAATTATACCGATCGGTATATAATATAAGTTTGTAAAAAATTAAACTAACGTTGATCTTAAATTTGATGAATATTAGACATATTTACTCGTAAATTTGATGAATACTAGATAAATTATTTGTAAATTTAATGATCATTAAAAAAATTTCCGCCTTATTAGTTAACTGATATTAATTTTCGTATATTTGATGAATTTTTTTAAAATATTATATATAATTGATGAATATTTAATATATAAAATTTATTTAATCTCATTTATTTCATATTTGAAAATATTTTTTATATATATAAATTAAAAATATTCAAACACTAATAAATCCAAAATGGTATATCGAAACACACCGTTACTGGTATGTATTGTGTCAGAACAAAAATGATATGTCTATAGATATGGCACTAACTACCTTAATTCGACTGCCTTCTATTATTTTTTTCATCAATTATTATTCAAATACAAATTTAATCATCATTCATAAATATTATTTTTACAATTCATAAATTAATTTTACATATATAAATAATAATAATTAATATATCAAAAAGTAATAAACAAAAAGATAATGAACAGGATCTTAACTTGTAATATTTACTAGGAGGACAATGTAATATTTTCATTTCTATGGTAAAATTAGAAAGCAAAACTATGGGTGCATGTTGAGGGGTGTTTGGATTTATATACATAGTCGCATATATAAATTTCTGTTCCAATTAATTAAAAAGAAAAAGAAAAAAGAAATCCCAGAAGCCCTAAAAAACAAAACTCACCAGGTGAAACCTTTAGTTTCTCTTGGGAGACAGAGAGTTGCAATTTAACAGTAATAATTTTCCTTTCACCCTGTCTCTCTCTCTTACTGGAAAAAGTTTGAAGTAATGTTATTCAAACTTGGAATGGATACAGTTTCATACAAAAACATTCACTTTTGTTAAATTTTTATTAATATATTTGAAAAATTGGATTTTCATGTTCATATATGTGCGTGTCTATATATATACATATATATATATATATATATTATATGGGGAAAAAAAGAAGAAGAAAAGTGATGGGATTTTTAGAGGGTAGTAGGGTAGGCTGGTCAAGACTTACGAAGACAAAGGCAGAAAACCGAAGCCCGTGAAGGTTGCATGTGACAATGGAGATTGGGGGAGCTGTTGTTGTAATCAGTGAGCTTTGGCATTGGCAACATGCAGACCCACACCGACACACGTCACGTGTTCCCTTTTTGGCCTTTTTTCTTCTTAAAATCAAATTCCATATCCACATTAGATAATCCCAAACACACTAAAGGAAAAGCTCACAAGAATTTTGATATTTTTAGTTCTAAATATTGTCATTGTCTTTGTCTTTGCCAAGAATTTTCTTTTCTTCTCTTTTTTTTTTTTTCAAAAAAGCTAAGAACTAAGAAGGATGAAGAAAATTCCATACAGCTAGGAGGATATGGTTCATATCTATATATATATATATATATTATATTGATAGATTGATGTGGACATTGGATGTGTAACACTCAACCACAATCTTACATTACACTAAGAACCTGTTGTTTTAGCTAAATAAATAAAATATTTTGCTCAGAATATTTTAAGTGCACTTTTAGAATCATTACTTGTAATAATATTTTCATTAAACATATTAGAAATAATAAGTAAAGTTATCATTTACTGTATTTAATACAACATTATTACTAATAACAATATATTAGCTAATTAAAACAAATTCTATAGCCAAACTCGTAAATAAAATAAATTCAAACTAAAATTAAAATAAGAAAAATTTCACCTGTAATTTTTTTTACTATAATATTATAATTATCTAATGACAACAAAAAAAAATTATATAGAAGCCCAATTTGTTATAGGCTCACATGATTTTTTTACGAAGACTTAATAACCTTGAATGCTAATACCCATTAAAATAAAGTGAAATATAATACAATAAAAAAAAAAAAGAAAAAGAAAGAAAGAAAGGGAGAATGAAACATAGGAATTCAGCATAAACGATTAGATGATGGCTGGTTTCGCTTCATGGATATTTAGGATTGACATTTATCTCTCAATTGTACACTAAAATACGTCCACAGCTGTAATTTAAAATCCTTGCCCTGCATTATCAAACCTTTTTTTTTTTTTTGTTTGGCTTATGTCTCACAAGCCCTTAATTCATTTCTCTGTCTATGGAGTCCTCTCCCTATTTAAACACCAAAAATCACTTAGCTCTCAATCACAATTTCTCCCCCTTCCCCCTCTCTCACTCTGTTTCTCACATTGACAGTACCTCCCCGCACCCCCCCCCCAAAAAAAAAGAGAAAAAGAGAAGAAAAAATGAGTTGTGTTAGATTGAAAAGCCTTACATTTATGTTTTTAGTTGGCTTTCTAGTGTGGTCTTCGAGTGTTGAAACGTGCATTGCTAGAAGAGGCAAGAATAAGCATTGGAGGCAGAGCAGGTATAAAGCGGCAGCTTCACTATCCAAGAACAAAGGAAATGCCCACGCTTCTGCTCCTGCCCATGCTCATGGCCATCACAATTACCACAAAGGAGGATCAATGCCCAAACCTCCTCCTCATAAAACAACTCCGCGGCCTCCTTCATCTCCTAAGCCTCCAAAACAAGTCCCTTCAACTCCCCCGCCGCCGCATAGGGGTTACAGCAACCGCCAGCACTCTAACATCTTTGACGTGCTGGATTTTGGCGCCAAGGGCAATGGCAAAACTGATGATACCAAGGTGATGATGATGTCAACTAATTCTCATATATATATATATATATATATTGAGTATAAAATGTTCAATGTTGCCTAAGAATTTTCCGTCATTATAAAAAGGCTTTCAATTTCTCGGAATACTCTGAAAATTTTTATTTTTCACTCTAAATCAAAGGACAAAATTATTGGCGTTGCTTAAAAATTTCATACCATTGTTACATAAGGGATGACATTCAAAGTCAACTGCCATGCATTTGTTAATTTTTTATTTTTGGCTAAATCAAACTTCCAAATAGTTGGAAGTTTGATTCAAGCATTCTAGCTCGAAACGCACCTAATTGATATACATAAAAAACAATGTTTTATTCGCCAGTAACTAGGAGTGTAGAGACCAACTATGTGTTTCCAACTTAAAAAGTATCAGCTTTGGGTATATATCTAATATGGATATATTTAAGTTTTTAAAGTATTTTTATATATTTCAAAGATCATGTCCATAGCTAGATTCATACATGAGAAAAATAAAATAGAAAAACAAAGGTTTCTTTCTTTTCAAAGAATGAATTCTTTGGGATTAATAAGGAGAAAAATTACACAGCAGAATTTACTGGTTAAAATATGGAATGCTGAAAAGCGTATCTGGAAACAAAGAAAAGAAAGAAAATTACAAGGTGCAAAGAAGAAAGAGATTTTGTTTGGGCAGTTTAGTAGTCACAATTGTAGCAGTAATTACCATTTTAACGGACATTCAACCGCAATTTTAATGCTACGGCCTACGGCACCCGCACACACAGCCGCCACATAGATAGCTGATTTTGGTGTGGTGCAAACGCAGGCATTCCAAGCCGCATGGGCGGCTGCATGTAAAGTGGAGGCGTCAACGGTTTTCGTTCCAGCTGAATTCGTGTTCCTCGTAGGACCCATTTCATTCTCTGGTCCATATTGTCAACCAAACATTGTATTTCAGGTAAAATACATGTGACATCTTAATAGCTCCCCTACTAGTTAATGACATACACTATTAAATAAAAATGAAAAAGAAAAGAAATCGTAATAATGGCAGCTTGATGTAAACGCCTGCTGCTCCAGCTTGTGACATTGTCATAATAGTAAACAGTTGACGCTTGATCGAGGCTGATGTGGCTGATGAAATGTTTGTTTTCCCCAGCTGGACGGTACAATTTTTGCTCCCACTGACTCTCAACCATGGGGTAAAGGCATTTTACAATGGCTTGAATTCACAAAGCTGAAAGGTATAACAGTTCAGGGAAAAGGAATCATCGATGGAAGAGGCTCGGTGTGGTGGCAAGATTCCCCATACGAAGATCCATATGATGATGAAAGAAAACTCATAATTCCATTAAACAGCACGGCTCAAAAAATGCCTCCAATGCCTGTAAGTATCGACATGAGTCAGTTTCCACTTGCCCCTGAAAATCTAGGGGCTTGATTTTGCTGTAACTAATTAATCGTTTTTCCCCTGTAAATTCGGTGATAGGTCAAAAACGAACTCAGTGGAAAATTGCCGAGCATCAAACCAACTGTATGTACCCAGATGAAACTACTGAAAACGAAATCATATATAATATGCAGTCTTATGATGTTTATTAATTACCTGCTTTGCTGTTGAACAGGCACTGAGGTTTTATGGGAGCTTTAACGTGACAGTGACGGGGATAACAATTCAAAACAGTCCTCAATGCCATCTAAAGTTCGATAATTGCATGGGAGTTGTGGTGCATGATATGAGCGTCTCATCTCCTTGGGACAGTCCTAACACAGACGGAATCCACCTGCAAAACTCCAAAGATGTGCTAATTCATGGCAGTAATCTTGCATGCGGTAATTATATACATATATATATGTTGCCATTCAGTTTAAACAATAGTGGTGGGTCGCGGGGTTGAGCTCCAGTCTTGACAAAAAAAAGACGTCAAGACCTTGGGGTCAACACTGAGGGTACAGCCACGGGGTTAAGATAAGAACTAGTGAACAATTGATGGCATCATAGAAAAGGTGCTGTTCAATTGAGGTACTCTGACTGGATTACCTTATCCTGCTCCCAATCTTATTCCACACATTCTCCATGACCACTAATAAATTGACAAGTGTTTGCCTGCAATATCCCAAATTAGAAAGGTTACAATCACTAGTCGCCTGACACGTGTAGCTTCAACCACCCAAAATAGGATTTAGTGCTAAACCCACCACAGAGACAACAAGAAAGCTTTTATTTTATCCATTTCCAGTTTTGCTTTTGTCTCCACTAACAGCTATAACATTTTTGTTTTTAACCCCTTGTCTCTTGTCAACTTCTGCTTAATCATGCATCGAAATAAATCGAAGTAAACCAGTCGATTGACTTCGAAATTGGTTTATTATTCAGTCCGGCGACTATACAAGAATCAACTATAACCTAATTGACAATGAAAACAAAAGACACACACACACACACACACACACACATATATATATAAGCTAATTGACAATGAAAACAGAAGACATATTTTTCCTGTTTACACTAATTAACCTGAGCTCTTAATCAAATAATTGGGTGCAGGAGATGACTGCGTTTCCATACAAACAGGATGCTCAAATGTATACATTCACAATGTAAACTGTGGACCAGGCCATGGAATCAGCATTGGAAGCTTGGGAAAGGATAATACCAAAGCCTGTGTCTCAAACATCACTGTCCGCGACATCATTATGCATAACACCATGAATGGTGTCAGAATCAAGACCTGGCAGGTAACGCAAACAATCACCACGCCGTTTTCAGTATATGCGCTAAGCTGACTTCCAATTAAATCCAAAATCAATGGTGGTATGGTTTGGTTTAAAAAAAAAAAAAACTATGGTTGACCTGCAGCATTTTAGGTTTTTTTTTATAATTGAGCCAAAACTATACAAAATATTATATAAAATCGAATCAATCTATTTTCATCAATTTGGATTTGTTCCATTAATCAGTTTTGAAAATTTTTAAAAATTATTTTTTATAGTATTTTTAAAGTGTTTTATCACTAATTTGAAAATAAAATATTTATTTTTATGTTATAAAAAATAAAATTAGGTTTTGGTTTGACAAATTACACTTTTTATTTATGAACCAAAAACAAAAGTGAACCAAAATAATTAATTATTACATGAATTAAAACCGAACCAAATTTAATAAACATTAAACTAAACCTTATTATTCAAATCAATTTTTTTTGATTTTTTTGTTACCCGTATCCAAAACACACCAAAAAACTAAGCAAGTTTAACCATAATTTGTAACACTACTGTCTTCGAGAAGAAGGACTTTAGTAACTTCTCTTACGTATAACGTCGTCAAATGATATTTGCAGGGTGGATCCGGCTCTGTTCGGGGTGTTCTGTTCTCAAACATACAAGTGTCCGAGGTTCAACTTCCAATCGTGATCGATCAATTCTACTGTGACAAGAGGACATGTAAGAACGAAACAGCTGCGGTCGCTCTATCAGGAATCACCTACGAAAAAATAAGAGGAACATACACAGTGAAACCGGTGCATTTAGCCTGCAGTGACAGCCTTCCATGCGTAGGTGTAACTTTATCGGCCATTGAGCTGAAGCCATTGCAGGAACAATGCCACCTATATGATCCATTCTGTTGGCAAACTTTTGGCGAGTTGACCACCCCGACTGTCCCTCCAATTGGTTGTTTACAGATTGGCAAGCCGTCAAAAAACAGAGTCCAATCTAATCATGATGTGTGCTGACTGCTGGACTTAGTCTAAGGTAAATTGATGGTCGTATTTGCTTGTGTGGTCGTGCGGCATGGCTTTTCTGACTGACCTCTTCCACATCAATTCGTTTATTTAGGTATAGAATGTATATTTAGGCGTCATCCTGGTTTGTAAAGCATTCTTCTTCGATGGGATTATACATGCATGTCGTCTAATAGTGGAGTCAAGATTGTCTTGTTCATTAAAGCAGATTTATTTGATTGTAAGATATTTACACAAATATATTATCCACTACATGTGCATCAATGAAATCAATATATTTATAGACGTTTTGCTCTTTAGATATAACAATCATTCAATCCAGTATTGGTGCAAATGATATGCATGTTAAATATATGCATCAGAAAGTTACAAGTTTGAGAGAAATTAAGTACGTAATTTTTTTAAGGAATTAAATGAATAGAGATTGAGGGAGAAGACTAGAAATACAAAAGAAATTAGCTCAAAAGACCAGAAAGCACAAGCATAAAGCAAGTTAGGGCAGTTATGGAGCAAAAATTACACTAGAAACAAGTATAAAGCTCAGATGAGAAAGTTATTCATAAACAGATTAT
>JBBYHO010000001.1:5159626-5188363 GCA_038382025.1 Adansonia gregorii | reverse complement strand
AAAATATAATAAAAATATAATACGATATAAAAATAAATATAATATAAAAATAATATAAAAATATAATATAAATATAAATATTTAAATATTTTAAAATTTATATAATATAAATTATTACGATAAGAAACATGGAAAACGCCGTGTATGTACATATAAACAACTTTTCTATTGTAATTTATGTTTTATGAGGTGACAAATTCCAGTTATCATGTCTAACAGAGAAAAACAATACTCTCTCTCCCTCGCTCTCTCTATCTCTCTCCCGATGTCTCAAGATAATTTTTATTTTTATTTTTGAACACTTAATACTCTTTTTTTTGGTTTTAAATTAATTTTTTTAAATTTTTTGAAAAAATGTAAAAAAAACATTATATGTCAATATTTTAAAAAATTTTAAATTCATATTATGAAATACTAGATCATGGCATAACCACACAGTGCATAGTCGAAAAAAATAAGTAAAATTAAAAAAAATTCTGTTTTAAGAAAATATATATTAATAAATAGTTTTTAAACGAAAAAAATAATTATCTTTAAATTTATATTATTATTAATATTTAATAAAAATTTTTAAATAATTTTAGTGATTGAATTATTAATCGACTAACTCATTATATCAATTCAATCGCTAACTTTTCTCTTCATAAATTAGGAATGAGCAGTGGCCATGGGCCACGCCTATTAGTATGTGACCTAATTATTTTTTTCCTCAGCCCATCTCCGCCTGCTTATTAACACTTCTTTATGTTGCCGTTGGATTGCGGGCCCAGCAATACATCCTAACGTGGCACTTCCACGTTACACCTCCAAATCCAATCAGTTTGCTTTGCTTACCCCCGTCCAATTCAAATTTCAATTAGGTACCCAATAGTTTTTATTTATTTTATTTATTTAAACAAAATATAATAGAAAATACAAGTTCAGTTTCAGTTTGATTGTCTTCCACGCTTACTCGATCTCCATTGCCAAGTTTTGGCTGGCAGCTTAGACTTACAGAGAGATAATAAAATCTTTTGTATTTAAAAATTCTATTATTTAATTATTAATTACTACTACTACTGCTACTACTATTTAATTCTGAAAATTCGGAGCGAATCAAAACCCTAAAAAAAGAGATCATGAGTGGCAACGAATTTCGATTCTTTCTGTCTTGCGACATCAACCTTCCCGTCACCTTTCGTGTCGATAGATTGGAAGGGACTTTGCCTCCTACGAATTCTCCCAATTCAGGTTTGAATCCAAAATTCGGTTACTATTACGTATTTCAATCTCTTCCCCCCCTTTTTTTTCTTTAACTAGTCAATTTGTGAGCTATCTTTGCCACCGAATTATGCTAGAAATTTTGGTGATGATTTCAGTGTTATAGTCAGTGCCAAAATTTTGAAAGTTTTATGCTGCAGCGTAGTGAAATTCTAATTTTCTTTCACTTTTTGTTTGAAAATCTGCAAGTACTATATTTTTTAAGAGAGGTATAATATAATTGTTTATCCTCGGTTTTGATTGTTTTTTACAGGAATAGATTCCACCACAGAGGAGAGGAAAGCAGAGCTCTATGTGGAGTGTGCATTATACATTGATGGTGCTCCTTTTGGTCTTCCAACGAAAACAAGGTTTTTATGGAAAACAGGAAGTTTCTATTAATGAACTAATTAGTTGATTCTTTACCTGAGTTTGAAATTTTTTGACGTGTTTCTATCTGAAATTGTTTATCAGTGCTAGGCAATTGATATCTTGTTCTGACATCAGGTTGGAGTCTGCAGGACCGTTGTATTGCTGGAATGAACTAATCACATTGAGTACTAAATATCGAGACTTAACTGCGCACTCACAACTTGCTTTGACAGTGAGTGGAAAAACAAATTGTTGCTTTGTTTTCTCATTACATAGGTGTCTTCAAGCTGTAATCTCTGTTTGTGTGGGTTAGCAACATGAGTTTGAATGTCAGTTATGAGTGTGAACAAAAATGAGTCGGTGAACTTTATTTCGTGAGTTTTCTGACTTCTAATGTATCAACTTCCTCCTTATTTTATTCTTTCTAGGCATGTGGGGCAAAACCTTAGCCGTGTCTAATGCGTTATCTTCCCATAGGAATTCCTGCATAATCCTGAAATGGAAAATGCTTTTTCAGAATGCTACTAATCATCAATTGATGTCTTTTAGTTTAAACGTGTTTGATGGTATCCCTCTTAGCGTGAATGTCATTGATGCTAGTTTTTTTCTTTTAAATGTTGGTTCTGAACTGTAAAAAAAAATCCATTTGGTGTGAGCTGCTTGTATTTTATCAAAGCCTTGAAAATTATTGATCACAAGTCTATCTTGGTCTGAAGACAACCGTCAAAAGTTACCTTCTAGAGAGAAGTTATCTATTCTTGAGTTAGATGGGTATTTTTCATACAGATAGTAGATGGAGATTGACTAACTTCAACTGGTTTAGCAGTGCTCAAGATATGAACTTTAGAGTTTGCATTATTGGTGGCATGGAGATTTTAGCCTTTGTTAGGCAAATTTCTGTAAATAATGTTATTGAGCTTTTTACAATAACTTATCTTTCCCTCTATCTTTCTTCTTTTTCTTTAAAAATAATATTTCTAAATTCTCTGATTTGGCCATTTACTTATTGCCAATCTCCTCTAATCTTAAGGTTTGGGATGTGTCATGTGGAAAAGATGATGGGTTAATTGGTGGGGCGACAATTCTTCTATTCAACAGCAAAAGGCAACTCAAAACGGGGAAGCAGAAACTTAGGCTTTGGTTAGGAAAACAAGCAGATGGATCGTTTTCAACAAGTACTCCTGGAAAGGTTCTGGTTGCTGGTGCATATGTGTCTGGTTGGCTTTTGTTTTTATAGGTACATTTTAAAATATATATGGTAATATATCCCACTATAGGTTCCAAGGCATGAGCGTGGAGAGTTGGAGCGTTTGGAAAAGCTTGCAAATAAGTATGAAAGGGGACAGATTCAACCTATTGATTGGCTAGATCGACTCACATTTAAGGCTATGGAAAGAATCAAGGAAAGGGAAAGCTTGAAAAATGGAAGCTCTCATTTATACTTAGTTGTTGACTTCTGTAGTTTCGAACATCGAGTTGTTTTTCAGGTATGATCGAGATCTGTGATCATCATATAATTTACTTGCTAGTGGCTTTTGTTGAATCATTACAAATGCTGCAATTATAATAATGACCTAAGTATGACTCTCTTCTTCTTCTTCTTCTTCTTCTTCTTCTTCTTTTCTTTTTTCTTTTTTTTTGGGGGGGGGGGGGGAGGGGCAAATTAGGAAACCCAATCTGTGGTTAGGGTGGAATAAATAAATATGTTAAGAGGTGACAAAGTTTTTTTAACATTAATTTTGATGCTAAAACCAATTTTCTGTTTCTTTTGTCTTTTTCTTTCTGACCTTTTATTTTTCCTTGAATTCTTATCCCTCTCTTTCTCTAAAGAGTGTTTATTTGAAAATTAATGGAAGAATCACTGGTTGGTAAAGATGATGAATCTACTTGGCCTTGAACCTCATGATAGTTAATTTACCCTTTTCTTTCACTTACTAATCATATACTGGTCTAATCTAGTTATTACAACTAGCCATTAAATGACTTAATATTAACCAAAAGCTAAATTTGACATTTGGTAATGACATTGAATTTTCTTCTTACTTATTTAGGGACTATGTTACTCAGACTTAGTTATGAGTGTTGGACATGGGTATGTGTTAGCCATGGGCTTGCGCAATTTTTTCCAAGATTTAAATGTATATGGAAAGTTGTTAAGGGTCATATCCTAATGCCCTTGTCCGGATATGCTTCGGACACAGTTACTTCAAGAAAATTGAAGAGTCGGGGCAACATAATTTAGGGAAGCCTAATGTGTTCATGACATCGCTGACCATTTTTACAATTACATTTCAATGCATACTTTAAATTTTTGTTTAATTTGAACTTAAAAGGAGGTATTTGGACATCAAATTTAATATAAGTTGCACATCTAAATATAATCTTCGTGATTAAATTCAATTTCATTGATTTGTTGGTTCTCTATTTAGTGATGAATTTTAAATACCTATAGGTATTTGAGAAGTTGAAATTTGTCTTCTTATACCCTTTCAAATATATAGGCATTATTTAAACTTAATTAATTTGTGCATAGAGTGTGCATTTCATTGGCACAATTTATATAACAAACTGATTCAAATCCACTATCTCAAATTCATCTATTCAAACATAATGTAAACTTCATTAACCTTTTTTTTTTTTTTTGTGAATTTCTGCTTTCCAATCAGATTTCTGTTTCCAGTCAGAATAGTCTTACCTTATTTTCTTTTGTTATGCAGGAGTCAGGGCCCAATTTCTTATTACCATCTCCAATAGCTTCTTCAAATGAACTGGTCATTGTGTGGGACCCTGAAGTGGGAAAGATAAATCCTTCTGAGCACAAGCAATTGAAGCTTGCAAGGAGTCTAACTCGTGGTATCATTGACAGGGACCTTAAGCCAAGCTCTAATGAACGAAAGTAAGTTTGAAAACAACTTGAAGCTTCTCCTACCCTGTAAATTTGTCTGTCAGCCTGGTTGTTTCCTTCTAACATGCATTTTATGGTTGAGATAATCAATTTCATCTGATTGTGCATGGAAGTCTATAGTTCTGTAGCAAGTGTTTAATTTGGTTGAGCATATCGGGCCAACAACTCTTTGGAGATTCTCAAGGGCGATTTTGTTATTCCTACAATATGTATACTTCCAAATGTTTCTTTGATAGAATTGTGTTTATTGATAATTTTTCTTGGGAAGTAAGTCTATAATTTGTCTTTAATTGTAAGGTCAATACAAAGAATTTTGAAATATCCACCTACAAGGACATTGAGTGGAGATGAGAGGCAGCTCCTTTGGAAATTTCGCTTCTCATTGATGTCTGAGAAGAGGGCCCTCACGAAATTTCTTCGATGTGTTGAATGGAGTGATGTTCAGGTTAGCATTTCCTTGTTCTTGTTTTTTTCTTGTGAATTCCATTGTCTGGGCTAATATATGGGAAAGCTACACGTGATTATCCTTGTATCTCTTCTGCCTTAAACTCCCTCCCCCCCCCAAATTTCTTTTAATTCGTTATGGCCTCATCTTCTGATTGTGTGTTATTTTATATAATACTTGTGCATATATGGTATGTTATAGAGTCTCCCTTGAATACCTCCATATTTTATAATTCTGTTCTTTGATCCATTTTATCATCTTTTACCAAATACTAGCGCATATATGGTCACAGAGTCTCATTGTATATGCCCATATGTTATGAATTCTGTTTTTTGATCCGATAAACCATCTAATTTTTTGCAATTATACAAAGGTGCAAGGGAAGGACTGCAGAAGAAAGAAACCTGTTCTATGTGATATAATAATTTGTTAAAGGATCTGTTTTTGTAATTGGTAGGCATTAATGTGTATTAAGCTCAGATTTGCAGGTCTGAACTGCTAATGTTTTTGTAATTGGTAGGCATTAATGTGCATTAAGCTCAGATTTGCAAGTCTGAACTGCTAATCTTTTGTGGGTTAGCTGCCGTTTTCCACCTACTGTTTGTTCTGTTAATATCGTTACCGAGCAATAAATAGATAGAAACTTCTCTAATTAAACAAAAATGATCATATTTGAAAGAGTGTGGTCCATATGTCTGCAGGAAGCAAAGCAGGCAATAGAACTTATGGGCAAGTGGGAGATGATTGATGTCTGCGATGCATTGGAGCTTCTATCACCGCTTTTTGAGAGTGAAGAGGTAGGTCTAAGGAAGATTTGGCTGGTATTTGTGACGATATCTTTTGAGACCTCTGTTAGAATCGGAAACTGTCTAAGATGCCCTTAGATCTTAGGTTGCTTTTTTAATGTGTTATTAACTCTAAAGGTCTTAAATTACTCTGATATATAATGCACTTAACAGAGTTGGTCTCACCAACTTAGTCTCATATTTCAAGTGAGTTTGACCTTTTTCCACATTGGACTTCCTTTCTCCTATATGCTTGCTCTTTACACATTATAAAACTGCTGCTCTCTTAGTGTATGCGAACAAAGGATTAGGTACATGTCATTTTATAGGTTTGAAGTTAGGGCAAAATGACATTTGCACAATGTATCTATTTGTACCAAAATCTGTTACTTCATAATTGATAGGCTGATCTGGAAAGAGTCTAGTTGAAGTATCCTTATAGCATTTTGGGTATAGTGTAGATTGATTTGGATGGTCTATATTTCTTATAGCATTTTGTCGACAGTGTAGATTGAGTTGGATAATCTATAACATCTTACTCCTGATAAGTGTTCGTCATTCTTAACAGGTTCGTGCGTATGCTGTTAGCGTTCTTGAAAGAGCTGATGATGAAGAGCTTCAATGTTACTTGCTTCAACTAGTTCAGGCACTTCGATTTGAACGCACTGATAAATCTCGTCTTTCTCAATTCCTTGTGCAGCGTTGTATGTTCCTTTATGCTAGTGTAAATGTAATATGCATGTTTGTTTGTGTTTGGACACAAAATATGCTTGCATTTCTGCCGTACAATTGTTCACACTGTTTTTTCAAAATTTTGCCATTTTTTTCCGTCTGCTTTAAACAATTGCCAAGACTTACCTTTCTTTTCCTTTTTTTAAGGGGGAAAAAAAAACTCAACAAATGTCTTTAGCAGAGCTTTCTTTTCTCTCAAAACTGCCTCATGCTCCTTTTGCTCTCCTTTCACTCTTTAGTACCTTACTTACCGAAGGACATATCTTCCTTTGTGTTTTTTTTTTCTCCTATTATAGGGAATTAGGGATAAAGATTGGTGATAAACATCTTGAATTTCCCTCCTCTTCTCAGCTAAATATTTTTGGTTGGGAGTACTGATTGATAAAAATTGCTTCATTTTATTTTCTTGACTCCTGAGATCAAAAGGTCCATTTGCCCTTTACTTCAGCAAACTAAAATTTTCGGTTAAAGTATTTAAATTGGATTTTTTGTCATTATCAAAAAATTCACAAACAGTAATACTCTTAATCTGTTGGTCGCATCTGAAAGTTCTCTTGAACTTTTACAGCTTTACGTAATATTGAATTGGCTAGTTTTCTACGGTGGTTTGTTGCTGTGGAACTTTATGATCCTGCCTACGCCAAACGATTTTATTCTACTTATGAGTACCTAGAAGAAAATATGATGAAGGTTTGATTTCCTATTTTCTGTTACTACATATTGCCATCTACTTTTCTGTTTATTGGAATAGTTTCTATAATCATGATAAATGATTGGTCTCTAATCTGTAGGCTTGAAAAGTGCAATAGCATAATTAGTTCTACCTTATGACTTGAAGAGCTTGATTTCTCTTTCTTCCGCATAGTAATCACTCATGTTGTTACAGTTGACAGCTGGTGTAAATGGCGAAGAAGATGGATTTAAGATGTGGCAGAGCTTGGTTCGTCAGACGGAATTGACAGCCCAGTTGTGTTCTATAATGAGAGATGTGAGAAATGTGCGTGGCAATACACAAAAGAAGATTGAAAAGCTTAGGCAGCTCCTTTCCGGTCTTCTTAGTGAACTTACTTATTTTGAGGAGGTATTTCTCTGAAATGAATTTCCATATCAAATAACCTTCAAGGTTACCATGAAACAAAGCTACCATAATTATATTTCAATCTTATTTTCAGCCAATTCGATCACCCTTGGCTCCAAGTGTCCTTATCACTGGAATTGAACCTTCAGAGTCGTCAATATTCAAAAGCGCATTGCATCCTTTGCGACTGACTTTCCGAACAGCCAATGGTGGGCAATGCAAAGTAATATTTAAGAAGGGTGATGATATTCGGCAAGATCAATTGGTAATTGACAAAATTCTAGTAGAAAGATCAGAAAAGGTGGTGGCAATCCTTCAGGTGGTTAATGTAACTGATGTGATTCCTGTAGGTTGTTCAAATGGTGTCACTTATGGATAGATTACTAAAGTTGGAAAATCTTGATCTGCACTTAACTCCGTATAAGGTGCTGGCAACTGGACAAGATGAGGGCATGTTGGAATTCATACCTTCCCGCTCTTTGGCACAGGTATTATACTCTATAAAAGATGCTTCTTCACTGAGGGAAGTGCAGTCTCAGCAAATAGCATTTAATCACTTTGTTTTCTACAAGTTTAGCTGCAAAGCTTTGTTTTTGTCCGTCATAGTTGATGAACCATTATGTATGCGTGCATACTCTAGATTTTCCATATGCTTAGTGTCATGGTCCAGACAAACCTGCAAGGTACCGTCTGCTTTGGTCCATTGGGCCTTGTTGTTTTTTTCGCAAAAAAAGATGCCTCACAAGTTGAAGATGGTGTGACCACTTGAATACCCATTCTAACTCCAGTACATAGCCAATGTGAGATTCCAAGCTCTCTTCTAGGACTATGACACATGGTCTTTTCGAACTATCGATACTCTTTGTTAATTTTTTTTTCTTTTTTTAATCTTAATGTGTTCATAGTGTTTGTGATCTTGCTACTGACTTCTTTGAATGTATTTCTTTCCTTGTGCAGATTCTTTCAGATCATCGTAGCATTATAAGCTATCTGCAGAAATTTCACCCTGATGAACACGGACCATTTGGGATTACAGCCACTTGTCTCGAAACCTTTATAAAAAGTTGTGCTGGCTACTCTGTAATAACATATATACTGGGAATTGGAGACAGGTGATCTTTTATTCAACTATAATATGCGCATTTCATGTTTTACAAAAAATTGTAGATCGGCATCTAATATTAGCCTGTGGATTTTCCATCATTTAATTTGCAATTTCTGAAGACCAATTTTATGGGTTGCAGACACCTTGACAATCTTCTGCTTAGGGATGATGGACGTCTTTTCCATGTTGATTTTGGTTTTATTCTTGGCCGAGATCCTAAGCCATTTCCACCACCAATGAAACTTTGCAAAGAAATGGTTGAAGCTATGGGTGGAGCAGAGAGGTAATTTTTTTCCTCCTTTCCCATTTTTTTTTTTCATTTTCCATCTCTTACTGAGTAAGCTTTATTAGATTGTGCATGCCCATATTTGGTAATAACCAAGGAAACTTAAATATTTTGCTGGGACATTAAGGTGCAGAAATGTTGTTTCATTTTGCAGCCAATATTATACAAGGTTCAAATCCTATTGTTGTGAAGCATACAACATTCTCCGTAAATCTAGTAACCTTATTTTAAATCTTTTCCATCTTATGGCTGGTTCTAACATTCCCGACATAGCATCTGATCCTGAAAAAGGCATCCTTAAGGTTAGTTTCTTTATGTTTTAAATCTGATGATTGTGCTGGAACATGGTTTTTTTTTTTTTTTCTTCCTCACCTGTCTTGACCAAATCTGTTGTCGGTATAGCTCCAGGAGAAGTTCCGGTTGGACTTGGATGATGAGGCCTGCGTACATTTCTTCCAGGATCTTATCAATGAGAGTGTTAGTGCCTTGTTTCCTCAAATGGTCGAGACTATCCATCGTTGGGCTCAATACTGGCGCTGATCCTCCAAAAGCAAGTTTCAAATGTTCAATACCCGTCGTAAATACATAGATATATTTTGCTCGCCTCCTTTGCCCTTTCCCCACTTGGACACTAGTCATTTGATATTTTGAGGTTGTGCCCTGTTAATGTTTCGAGGTTTTACATGTTGTGGCAAACAGATCTCACAGTAGATGAAACTGACTGGGCCAAAAATCATGATAAAATCCAACAGGTTTTCAACAGACATCGATGATGTAAACCTGATCTGCAATTGCGAATCTTGTAAATATATTCTTTCTCCAGTTATGTTTCGATATGGGTTTGAACCATGTGGTTTACTGGATAGTTTCAACGAATGCAATGTAAGATTTCCATGTTGTTGTTGATCGTGCTGCTTCATCTTCGGCTTGCAACCTGCAAGCTACTTATATGCCCGGGACGTCCTAGCTCTCAGGTGCGCCTCGCTCAAAGACGTGAGCTTGCAAGATCATACTCAAGTTACATTCCTCGGAATGCATTATTTACTTGGCGCACCAGTTAGCTATTTACTTTTAACGGTGTATATTTTTTTTAACCCTAGGCCTCTTATTAAATGTTTTCTTCTTGCATGAATATTTGTTTCCCCAAATGATAGGGTATGACTTGTGTTTGTGGTTTTGAACTTTAGAAACCGTAAAGTAGACAAAGCCGATTTTGAGGAAATTGCTGTCTTTTGTTTCCGACATCTCATCTCATTGAAGTCCATGGTTAAAGTCAAGGTCGTATGCCATGCGTTGATGTTGTTTGTTTATATTAGATTGGATTAGAAGTTTCCTGGATATGCATGGGATTAAATGAAGATCTAAAAGTTGTTGATTTTTCCAATAATCAAGCAAAGAAGTAGCAAAGAGATTTTAATATCTAAAGATACGAAACTAAAGCAAAGAGGCTGCAAATCAAAATGGGCTGCCACGTTTTTGCCAATGTTGAAAATTTGACGGTGAAGTGCACTGCTGACTTCTTAATTCTAATTCTCGTCCCTGCTTGGCGGGGTCATCTAGAACCAAATTACTTAGATATGATTAATTTGGTATGGTTAATATATATTGTATTTAATTTAAAGATTTATATTATATTTACACTTACATAATTAATATAAAATTTAAAAAATTTAAAAAGCATTGTTTGTATACACGATATAAAAAGTGTAATCTAGTTAAGTTAAAGTTATAAAAATGTCGGGTTTGATAAAAAATTCAAGGTTCAAAGTTTAACTAGAGTTCAAGTGAGTTTTATTTTTATAGTTTGAGCTCGATTTAAGATAAAATTTGAACAATTTAAATTTATTCGATTATACTTATTTACATAAAAAAATATGAGCTTGATTTTATTTTTAATAACTTTAAACTTGATAATTTGTGCTCCGAATAGAGTTCAAGTTTAAATTAAAAATTTTTAATATTAATTAAAAATAAAAATTCGATTAAATTTATAAACTATTTCAATTAAATATTTTAAAACTTAAAACTCAATCAACTTGATGTTCAAATTGCTCAAATTCAATTTTACAATAATCTAAGTTAAATTTAAATTTTTTAATTTAATTTAAGTGATTTATAAGTATAAACATCCTATTTACATCTTCAATAATTTTACGTAAAATAAATGCATTGATATAGGGCAGAAAAATCAAGCCGAATAAGAAATCACTAACCAATTTAATAATAAATAAATAATATATGGAGCGTCTTGGAAAGTTGAGATGGCACGCATATTATAACAAGAGTGACGTGTCGATAACTGATTGGAAGAAGTACGGGAATTTTTTTTTTTTGGGGAATTTCGTTATTTTCTGTAAAATAATCGGGGAAAGTGTCTGGCGTTGGTTGACGGTGCACCCCGCCTTTTCCTTTATTAATTGAAATCAATAAAATTGGCATTGTCTCACTCATCCCATAATTCGCGTTGCTCTCAAGCTCTCGTTTCTCAAAGTCCTCTCTTTCTTCCGTTTGGTTCAAAAATCAAATTCAAAATCTCTCACAGTTCCCTCTGCGATTATCTCCGAAGGTAATAACCATTCAAATCTTTTTTTCGATTTTGCACTTCGATCTCACAGGCGATAAATGGAAACAAATCAATTCAATGTGCTTTACAGGAGGATATTCTCTTTTTGCCTTTGATGTGAGGCTTTTAAATCGTATCATTGTTTTTTCAAATTTTGAGAAGTGTTGTTGGTCTCCTGTCTGATCTGAAGATTTCTGTGATTAATTATTCTTGATCTGTTGTTTACCTTTCTCTGTATAAATGCTTTTTTTTTTGAATTCTCAATGGAAGTTTATGGAAATGGCATCGCGGCATTGATTTTAAGCATCTCTAACTTCGATCTATATGATTCGTAGAAATATGATTATTGATTGCGAAATGGTAAGCTTTTAGATAATCTTTTGGTTTTTTTTTTAAAAAATAATATCTGTAAATTTTCATAATATTTAGGGATCAACAATTAGGGAAGAGAAATGGGGCTGACATTCACGAAGCTTTTCAGCAGGCTTTTTGCCAAGAAGGAGATGCGAATTTTGATGGTGGGTCTTGATGCAGCCGGTAAGACTACCATCTTGTATAAGCTCAAGCTCGGAGAAATTGTCACCACTATTCCAACAATCGGTGAGAGCTCTTTCAAATCTTTTTTTTTTGGATTAATCTCTGATTTTGGTGATTATCTTTAATTGTATATGCGAACTAGTATAATTCTTCTATCTTATTGTCTGCTTGCACTTTATTTACGGAATGTCTGTGCCATGATGTCATGGAGATTAGCTAGCAAAACTTGTAAACCATGGGGTCTCTTCGTTGCCTTTCCCTTTTAGAATTTAGCTTTCTTAGTCTGTCAGAACCTTTGTTGCATCATGGATGATATATTTTCATTCAGGGGTTGTATCATTTGGCAAATTGAGCATGGGTAATATACTTTCATTCAGGGGTTGTATCATTTGGCAAATTGAGCATGTGATTCCTATAAGATACCTTTTTTCCTTTGTTATTGCTATCATTATTGTTTTTGTATGTTTGAGATGTTGTAACTTTGAGAACCTTGGAATTGAAACATTTATAAACTGAATGCAACCAAGTTACGCCTACAATTATTAGATCCGAGATGATGAATTAGCTTTGAAACATGTGATGTCCAGTCACAGGACCACAATGCAAATATTTTATATTGTGATTTATTTAGTACATTGAATTCTTCATGTTTGTGATTATATTTATTCATGCTCATTCTTTATCCTGTTAACTAGTGATATGTGTTTTTATTTGCAGGATTTAATGTGGAGACTGTGGAATATAAGAACATCAGTTTCACTGTCTGGGATGTTGGTGGTCAGGACAAGGTATGAGTGTTTGCCTTCTATGTTTTCCCTTTTATTTCAGCAACATTGCAAATTATTATTTAATTTCTGATGCAGTAATAGTTATGGGATCTTTACATATTGTGATATCCAAGTAATAACTAGCCATTAATGCCCTAGTTTTTTCATTCTTAATCGTGCAGATTCGTCCCTTGTGGAGGCATTACTTCCAGAATACACAGGGTCTTATCTTCGTAGTTGACAGCAATGACAGGGACCGTGTTGTTGAGGCTAGGGATGAATTGCATAGAATGTTGAATGAGGTATGCTAGTTCCGGTTTAAGTGGGACCAGCTTCATTTTTATGGTTATTGTTTATACATGAATTGTATTGTTGTTATAAGTGACTTTGGATGCTATTGTTTCTGCCTTCATGCATGATTAGTGCCGAAGGCTCCCCTGTGAAAGTCTGATGTCCACTGTCTTGCCTCTACTAGTCAATGAAGTTTTTTCTGTAACTTGATCCATTAGCAATTGTTTGAAAATATACTTGGCATAAATGGCATGAATGGTTCCATTTTACTTGAGCTGTTAATTTCAAAGACTATTGCACAAATGAAATGTTTTCGAGTCAATGTGGTGTTGAAAGAATGTACGAAACCACGACTTTTGGAAGGTAATGATTATTTTCAATAAAAATCATCTGAATGATCTATGCTACTGGTTTTGTTCCAAATATTTTCTCATCAACAGTAGTCTGCTGTTCTTAAAGTATATCGTGTGTTAAAGTAATGATTTTTAACATTTGCATAACCAATTAGGATACCAGATTATCAATGAAAATGGATAGATACTAAATGTTGAGGGCAAACTTAGGAGCAGGAGTTGAATTTTCTGATCTTGGTTTAGTTTTGCTGGATTTTCATGATTAACTAGTTTATTATAAACTTGTTTTTCAGGATGAGCTGCGAGATGCAGTATTGCTTGTATTTGCAAACAAGCAAGATCTTCCAAACGCAATGAATGCTGCTGAAATAACTGATAAGCTTGGTCTCCATTCCCTTCGACAGCGTCATTGGTAAGCTTTTGCCTTGTGTTTGCCTGCTTTAGTTTGTTAGTTTCTTATTCATTACCACTAATGTGCCTTGCTGGTCTTTTCAGGTATATCCAGAGCACCTGTGCTACCTCTGGTGAGGGGCTTTATGAGGGTCTGGATTGGCTTTCCAACAACATAGCTAACAAGGTAAGAAGGGATACTCACACAAGACTCTTTGTCGATAATTTTACTTAACCTACATCTTTCAAGGATAAATATAAGTTCATGGTCAAACCGTTTGGTGTTTCTATGTTTCATTTTCACTTACAATAGGTTGCAACAAGATTCTAGGGTGAATATGCATTGCTGGAAAATATTTTACACCTTATCAAATAGTTTAAAGTTCCCTTTAACTGTTTTCTTATGTTCACATGCATTTTTGCAGGCCTGAAGCCATTAAAAAGATATTTGCAATGTGGAAAATTCTGGATGGAGGGGTGAATATTATCTGGTCGTTATTATTATTATTATTATTATCAATTAATATTCTCCTTTTCCCCTCATTTTTCATCTGTCACAGTTGGATTGCTGTTATGGGATTCTCTTTCGGTGATGATAATATTAGTTAGGACTTTATGGTTATATTGTAACTAAAAACTGGTTGGACTTGGATATATACCTTTTGGATTTAATGCTTCTTCTGGCTGTAATCAAAACTATTTTTCTGATAATCTTTGCAATTGCTTTAATGTCATTTTTGGGTGCTTGACCACTAGGATTCACCTTTTATTTCTGAACGCTGGAATTCTGCTGATCTGCTGTTGCATGAGCTTTGTAGAATAACCATTTGACTTGAACTACTTATAGATTCTTTTTTTTTCCCACCCTATAAAAAGCTTTGGGTTCATTGCTAAAGAACATTTCTTTCTAGAACTTACGAGAACATAGGGATTACTTCGTTAATTCACTGTTCTTGTTGCCTCTATGTGTCATGGGCCGAGTCGGGATGACATCCGTTGGCCATCTTGGGCATGGATTGCGTCTTGGACCTTAGATTTGACATATAAAAGCATTTGTAAAACATGTTTCCTCTTCCATCGGCAGCAGTTTCAGAACAAAGGAAAAAGACTATTAGTGGAATGACGAAATCATGTGCTAGAAGGATAGAATTCACAGAGAACCTGCATAGATGTGTTTCCAAAAAGCAAACAATCAAAACTCAAATAATCTCCAAAAACGGGCATAGTAATATCAACCCCGTGGTCCAGGTCCACGGCTCATAGGGAACCATGACTTTGTTCCACGCTAAATGCCTAGTTCAGAATCTGAATGGAATTTGGCACCTCGGTATTATTTAGAGTTATTGTTTTGTAGAGGGCAGGTCTGTTTTTCCTAATTGGGTCCACATTAAGATACAAGAGCATGGTTGCACTAACAACAAAAATATCCATTTATATCAACAAAATTAAACAGTGTTTTTCCTCTTTCTCCGGCATGTATGGGTTTACAATTCACATTACTCTGGATTCATATAGTAATTATTATTCTTTGCCTGTATTGAACTTGAAGTAGAGATTCTGAACTCATTTGAGACCCTATTTACAGTGGAAAGGAATTATCAAAAATGCGTATTTGGTTCTATCTGTTCGCTTGGAATGTGCAACATTTTTCACTGTTTGCAGCAAGATAGCAAGCATATACATGATCAAATTTGTATTTCATAAATGATTATAAATAGGTTCTGAGTGGCAAAACTGGTTCAGAAGTAACTTTCCTTTTTTATTTCATGTGAAAAAGGAAAAGCATAGTAAATGTTTTTGAGAATATATTTTTTTTCATCGGATTGATTTTCAGTGTTACATCAAAATCGAACAACTCTGTCAACCATCCCTTCTGAACCCCCTCTTGTTTAATGACTATGGCTGGGGGACTACAACAACTTGATGAAACTCTATGATTTTAGCCAGAACATATTACTTTCTCCTCATTTGAGTCTAATCTAAATCAACCGTAATAGATTTGCTAACCATGTTAATAAAATGCATTAGAATTGTTTTCCAGAAAACTATTTTGCAGAGAATTTGTTACCCTTAAACGAGTATACTATAACATATACGCACTTTATTATTTTAGTGTATTTTCAGTTTTGTGAATTAAGATAATGAAGGAAATTAACGTTTGCCAACCACATACAGAGTTCCCATTTCTCTTAAAACCCTTTCAAGATTATCCATTGCTTCTCTTATTGAAGGTTCCAGAGAGTGGAGATTCCATTTTTTGTGATTGTAACACCATTGTTAAAATGAGGGCTCCTCGCCTTTCCTTCTTGAAGCAAGTGATTCAGAAAGGGGGAAAAAAAACACTTTCAGGCGTTGGAATTTGCAAGAAGAATTGGACGTTTGGAACAGAATGTATGACAGCAATTACTGGTTGTAAATATAAACTTGAATTTTGGGTGAAAGGTAAAATATGCAAAACTTAAATTGTTTGATTGAATCAAGACATTCAAATTTGATGTGTCAAGTTAGTAGTGAATTATTAGATCTCTGTTACTTCAAATTTAAGCCAATATTTTAATCAAAGCACCTCCAAAATTTGTTTGCCTAACCCATAATTAACAGAGAATGGAGCAGCTTCGGTATTTGGCTTATATTTTACCTTCTGCAGAAGCGTCAAATTTGTTGTTGTCGTTGTTTCCACGCTTTAAAACATATTTTTCAATGCCTGATTCTGGCTTGCAATTTTTCTGAGGCTGAAAAGGTCGGGTTTGGATTTAAATGAATTTTTCTAGTTCGGATCAACTTTGACAGCTCTAATCATGAGCCTCTTACTGTAATTCCTGGCCTTTAAGGATTAGACAAAGAAAGAGATTGCGGAAGACTGATCAGATACAAACACGACAACAAATTGGTTTGAAGGTGCAAATGCTCTTGTTTCAGTTGATCAATTTACTAATATTGAACTACAATTGCAGAATCCATACAAATGTTTTCAAGTAACGCAAGAATCTTCCCACGTTACTCAAAAAGTCAAACCAAATGCCGCTTAAGGAAACATCATTGCAATGTTGTTGGACAATTTTCCATATAAAACACTGATGCAACAGGCTGCAGACGAAATCTAAGCAATTAAAAAGTCTATGATTCTGCTGCTTTGCATTTCTCCTATGTAAGTTCCATCGTTCTTTAATGTTGCATACCTGCTCAAGTCGAGCATATTCGTTTATTTCCTTGGATAATCTAAGCTCCTTGTTTGAATTTTCAGAGCTGGAACCAGCTGTGAGTCTGGCAGCTTTGACAAGTAGATCGTTTATCAGCATCTCGGTGGTCTTGGCAGTGATTCCCCTTAGATACCAAGAAATGGGTGGGAAGGGGAAAATGGCTGGCTGAATCAGTCGCTCCAAGCTCAACTTTGACCCAAATCTTCGTTCGCCCCCAGTACATGAACAGTACTTGGCCAATGTTTTAGGTTTGAAAGGAAAGCAGGTTTTCTCGTCCACAAAAAACCGATCTACTCTCCAGTGACTTTCGAACTTTTTCATGAATCCCAGGTTTACTTGCTTGAACTTCATCTGTTAAACAGTCATCACTAGAATTAAGAGTAAGTGCTAGTAACAACTTATACCTTGAGTAATTGGAGCAGGATACGTTTAAGCAAAAGGAACTTAGTGGAGAACCAAATCAGATAGTCCTAAATTCGAACTTTTAAAAAGGCAACCACAATAGACCACTAATGCAGAAGTCGTTTTATGTAACTCAATACCACAAAAATCGAAGTCCTACTTCTTACAGAGAACGCTGTTCTAATCAAACAATCAGAAAAGGAAAATACTCACCAAGTGATCTCTGTTCTGTTCCACTAGAACATGAACTGAGAGGGTTACTGACCACTAAAGGAATCTCCACAAAGCTGTTTGCTCGACTTCAACCACCCGTCTTTGATGTTCATCGACTAAAACCCTTCTAGATACCACTTCCTGAAACAGAATATCAGTTTATTATTAAATAAGAACTAAGAAATTTCTGGAACTGCTTGAAGCATTGAAGCTCTGAATGTGCCATTTCATCAAATTGGTAGTGGCACCATAATACAAAACTTTCACATCTACTACTTTAGGTGAAAATGTAACCCTTACCTTAATGTTCTTGAAAATTCTCTTTTTGTCAGGATCAGTTACAATATTATACACTGCATCTGAGGGCAACCCTACATCAACCTTGGTCTGAAGGTTGCAAAGAGAACCTTGTGGTGCACTGACCTGCCAAGAAAAACATTAGCCTAATACTTTGCAAATTGATAGATCCTTAGGATAAAATATCTGACAAAGCCATCACGAATGTAAGATAACAGCAATGTAGCGCAAATTATATGAAAAACTAGAAGCCAAAGGGTTATCATCATTTTTGCCTATATGAATGAAATAGTATGACAAAACTGTTGTGTTCTTGACTGATCTAATGTTAAAAACAGTAGTCTATGATAGACACCACGTTCAAGACGAAGGGTGGAACTAGCGGCAGTCTTGAGCTATGTTACTTGGACCCGTGAGTGAGTGTCAGTTATGGGAATGCATCCACATAAGTGTGCTCAATTATACTCATAATTGAATGTGTTGGATATAGGTGTCGCCATGGGTATTTTATGAAACATGAAGAGTTCAGGTAAAATAGCTCTTGAGAAGGAAACCATAAAATTTCCTCATGCCTCTTTAGCTTTATTTCTGGAGGCTGATTGACCTATGAAGGATTTTCTCTCTAAACTTGCAATTGTTCCTCCAGATCAATCCTTGATCCAGAAAATGAGCCCTTTTCCTTCCCAAGAAAACAGCACATAGATTTTAATCCATCATTATCTTTTGCTAATCTCTTGAACCGTGACTGTGAGAAAAAAAAGAGGGATTTTTCATTCAAATTGATATAGAAAAATCAATCCATCAACAACGGTGTTCCATTAAATGAATTCCCTCTACATAGGAGACATGACTAACCTTAAGACGATTTTGAATTTTGTGAGGAAGATGAACAGAAAAGGTAGAAAATGCTGAATCAGGAACCTTGGGATTTCCATTTCTGTCACTCCTGGGAATATCTGTGCTTATTTTTTTTTTCCTTCAGTCTCACCTGTTAAATCTGAACATTAATACAAATGTTAATCCACTACGATGTCGGCAAGTGATTGACATCCTACCAAAATTTCCAAAATTTTAGACAGATCAGATGTGTTATTGATAGCAGGGAATACATCTTTGTTTGGTGGCAAGAGACATTGATAATTACAGTAGCATTTAAATTTTAGTTTCTTGATTATGCTGCATTTCAAATGCTAGATGCAAAATCTGTATAAGTTTGAATCAGTACAGGATGAATGATATAACATAGAATATAAGATTGTTGAGGTGAAATGCAAGTTTGTCATCCTATGAACCAAGGATTCATTTTTTGGCTATGATCCTAAGTACAAAAGATTAGATTAAACAAAACCCTTACTTAACTAGTCAGACGAATACACACACACACACGCACACAAATACTCTTCAGGAGTATCTATTGTGTCTGTAACCTCAGTAACTTACAACATAAAGCCGAAGAAGAAATCGCATTCAGATTAGATGTTCTGTACAGGTCAAGAACATTGGGACATATCTTTAATTTCTAATGCAGCCCCAGAATGTGAGGGGGATGAAATGTTCTCAGTAAACCCAAAATTTGTTTACTCCACTTAGCAATATCTTTTAACAGTTAGATTAACTGAAACCACATCTTTTATGTTCTTATACCTAGAAACCCTGGTAAGAATGGAGGAGAAAAACTCCTACAAAATCAGATTCAGATAACAATTATCGCCAAGGACGAACCCTTGGTACGATTATTCGTTTATGAATAAGCATAGATGAAACAATTTTGAGCCTAATTCTTAGCAGTTTAACATGGTTTTGCAGCAGCATTCAAGATTCTCTTTCAACAAAGGCCAATTCGTATCACTACATGAAGGCAGGAACCAGAAATCCCGAAACCAGGAAAAATAAATTTCCAAGTAGAAATGTAACAGCTTTTATGATGAAAGATTAAGACAAATAATGAGAGAAAATGGGTTTAACTTACAGCGTGGATCCGTTGACAAGAATATTGACAGCTTTTAAAATTCAATCATCACTATCTTATTATATATATATGTATATAATACTATTTGTTTTACCAATTTTGTTTGGTAATTTTTGCCTCTATGATCATGATATATTAATTTGGTTGTATTATCTAATCCGCCAAAAGTTACAAATGGTACCCACAGTATAGCTAGACTTGCTGCCCGTCCCGCTCGACAAATTCATATATTGAATCGAGGTTTTATAATTCTAATTTAAATTATTATTTAAATAATAAAATATTATTTACATTTAATTATAAATATTAATATAAAAATAATTTTTTAATTTTTTAATATTATTTTAAATAATAAATTTAATTAAAATTTTTTAACTATAATATGATTTAACACATGACTGCTTCTAAATATAGCTCATTTATTAAATAACGGTACAATTATCCGAGCACTAAGTTTTGGTGGAAGTTGTTGGGATGAAAAGCCTTGATTTTTTTCTTAATCAAAATGGATTTGTACTTCTATATTAATTGCATCTCTCATAACAACCTGATGCACGCTCTCAGGATATTCTTCAAGCCAAAAGCAATCATCAGTTAAAGAAAAACGGAGCTTAGCTAGATTGTGAGCTGCCTTCGTTTCCTTGTCCCTATGAACTCTTCAAAGTTTTCATTTTGCTAATACATTCTGCCACAACTGGTCCAATACTAGAAAGGTCGTCCTCATTCTACGTTAGCTTTGTTGATGACATGGAGATCATTCCCTTCCAATATGATCCGCTGATGTCCTATCTGTTGTGCACATTCTAAGGCCTTCACAGCAGCCAAAGCTTCAATCACGGAACCGTCTTTTGTCTGATGAATTTTGATAGAAGCTGCTCCCATAACAAAACCTTCATTATCTTGGATAATGATCCCTATGCCACCTTCTTTTGATCTTGGTTGAATAGCCCCATCAAAGTTCACCTTCCGCGCGTGTCCTGATGGGGCTGTCGAAAAAATATCAAAATGGTTCTGAGCTGCAACTGGAATTCTCTGCTGAGCATTTTGAAACTCTTCAAGAACAGATTTGGTTCTATTAAAATTGCTCATCACTGTCACCTTCCTCTGTCTTTTAGTCTCTTCATTGCTAGCATTCCATAAAGCCCACAACAAAGCAACAAATAACTCAAAGTTACAAGCATCCAAAATTCTTCTAGCTTTTTCCGACCAAATCAACATAACTATAAACAGATTAATATTTTTTTTTCAGAAAATAATTTGATATGATAAAAAGTAAAACAGTAAATAATTCATTTATGTTTGTTTATTAGGATTGAAGGAAAAATAAGGGAGAGAAGTGTTTAGGGAGGAAGAGGATTTCTTGTGAAGAATTGGATTGATTGATTTCATTTACATCAAAGGGGTATATTTAAGTGCACTAGGTGACTTGTTACGTGAACCCCATTAATGACCTAAACATGCACCATAATTAATCCCATACATGTTCCTAACAAATACATGAATTACATTGAATTGATGCATTTCCCTAATCCATACACATACATACCTAATACAACTAGACACTTGAACTTAGACAATATCCAAGACTTCTAGAAGAATCAAATTATTTTTCAACAAGGATGGCAGTGGATTTGTACTTCGGAGCAAGTAATTGCTGCAAAAGGTTTCACCTAAAGAAAGAAGGTTCATGCGGGATCTCTGCCCATTTTGACTATTAATTTATTTATCATCTCACCCCCGACCTACGAAGGGTTTTTGAGAGGTTGGGAAGTTATTAGGTTGCAGATAGAAGGATCCGTCCATTAAATTTGCGGATTCATCCGTATAACTCTGTGTATGGATCCCGATATTCTATAATTTGATTCGTTAACATAGATGACATGACAAGAGACTGGTACTTTTCATTCATCAGCTTTTAGGATCCCTATGTTTGATTGTTAAGAGCCGTAGCAGGTATTAGTTTTTAATAGGTTAAATGCCATATTGATTGAACCTTGATAATTATATCTTCTTTTTATTGTTTTGATGGAATCATTAAATTATCAATCTCTCTAAAATAAAAAATTTTTGCTGTGTTCTGAAGAGGGATTGAGGGAGAAATCTTTTTCATGATGTTCTCTTCTCGGCTTCTAATTTTTTTACTAAGTGATGTCAGTTTGACAACTCTCTCTGTTGCTGTTGGCGATGACAATGGTTGTGATGTTCGTGGCAAGGGTGGAGAATATTTGAACTGCTATGTGAAAATGTGTATAGATGTCTTAAAGGCATGAAATTGTTTTGTTAATTCAATTTTGTTATTTGATCGCTTAGCATTCACCATTACTCGTCTAAGTTTGATGCAAACTATCCTACCATTTATATATTTTAGTTTTTATAAACTGTGAAATTATTTTTTTGATAAATAAACATACAAAAGCTTATAGAATGCATAATTTAAGAATTTATGAATTTACGATTGCTTATATTTTCATATGGTTAAAAAAAATTTCCGTATGACACTAGTATACTATTAGATCCTAATCTCTTATATGAAAGATTATCAAATTTGTAAAAAAAAATTACCAAAATTACATCAAAATATCCAAATTATATCTAAAGTTACCAATATTGTATTAAAGGTTTTCAAAATTGGACTAGATTAACAAAATTACATCAAAAGTTATACTAGATACTATATTATAGAAAAAGTTACATATTCTTAATTATCATACACATATATGTCAAAATGATTTTGTTCAATCTCATATGGTAATATAGACAATTATATCCTAGTGTCTTATATCAAAGGTTATCCAAATTGTATAAAAATTACCATTATATATTTATGTCAAAACTAATTTGTTTAATCTCATATGGTAGTATTTACTATCATATCCTAATGTCTTATACCAAAGACTATCAAAATTGTATAAAAATTACCAAAATTACATGAAAATATCTAAAATTATATCTAAAGTTATAAATATTGCATTAAAGCTTTCCAAAATTGTACAAAGGATATAAAAATTATATGAAAAGTTATATTAGATACTATATTATATAAAAAGTTACTAATCTATTGCTCATTATTACATATTTATTTCAAAATTATTTTGTTTAATTTTATATAGTAAAATTTATTATTATATCCTACTGTTTTATATAAACGATTATCAAAATTGCATAAAAATTACCAATATTACATCAAAACTATCCAAAATTATATCACTTATGTATTAAAGGTTTCCAAAATTGTACAAAGGTTACCAACATTATGTCAAAGTTATTCTAGATGCTATAGTATACAAAAAGTTACTTATTCATTATTAATTATTATATATTTATGTTAGAATCATTTTGTTTAATTTTATATGGTAATATTTTATATTATGACCTAGTGTCTCATATCAAAGGTAATCAAAATAGTATAAAAGTACCAAAATTATAGCTAAACATGCTAGTAATGTATTAAAGGTTTCCAAAATTGTACAAATATTTTCAAAATTACATAAAAAATTATACTAGATACTATATTATAGAAAAAATTTATTTATTTATAGTTAATTATTATATATTTATGTCAAAAGTATTTTGTTTAATCTCATATGATAATATATATTGTTATATCAAGTGTCTTATATCAAATGTTATCAAAATTGTATAAAAATTAGCAAATTATATCAAAGTATCAAAAACTATATCCAAAGTTACCAATACTGTATTAAAGGTTTCCAAAATTGTAAGAATGATACAAAAATTACATTAAAAGTTATACTAGATACTATATTATATGAAAAGTTACTTATTTATTTTGATTATTATACGCTAATATCAAAATAATTTTGATTAATCTCATATGGTAATATATAATATTATATCCTAGCGTTTTACATTAAAGTTTATCAAAATTGCCTAAAAATTATCAAAATTACACCAAAACTGTCTAAAATTATACATAAAATTACCAATAGTATATTAGAGATTTCCAAAATTGTACAAAGGTTGCCAAAAGTACGTAGAAAGTTATACTTGATATCATATTATATAAAAGTTACATATTTACTGTTAATTATTATATATATATATATTTCAAAATTATTTTGTTTAATCTCATATGGTAATATGTTATATTATAACATGTTATCCTATATCAAAAGTTATCAAAATTATATAAGAATTACCAAAATTACATCAAAATATTATATTAAAGGCTTCCAAAATTGTACAAAGGTGACCAAAATTACATCAGAAGCGATGCTAAATACCATATTATATAAACAGTTACATATTTACTGTTAATTTTTATATATTTATGTCAAAATTATTTTATTTAATCACATATGGTAATATGGTATATCATGTATATCGAAGATTATCAAAATTGTATAAAATTACCAAAATTACATTAAAACTATCCTAAATTATAACTAAACTTACCAATATTGTATTAAAGGTTTCCAAAACTTGTACAAAAATTATCAAAATTACATTGAAAGTTATAATGGATGCTATATTATATAAAAAGTTATCTACTTTTAAATATTATATATTTATGTCAAAATTATTTTCTTTAATCTCATATGTTAATATATTATATTATATTACATTATATCCTAGTGTCTTATATCAAAGGTTTTCAAAATTGTATAAAAATTGCCAAAATTCCGTTCAAGTATTTAAAATTATATTTAAAGTTATCAATATAGTAATTTTAGTAATTTTGGCACAATTTTGGAAACCTTTAATACAATAATGGTAAGTTTAGATAATCTTTTGGATAGTTCTGATGTAATTTTGTTAATATTTATGCAATTTGATAACCTTTCCATTAGGATATAATATAATATATTACCACATGAGATGAAACAAAATAATTTTCACATAAATATGTAATACTTAACAATAAATAAGTACTTTTTATATAATATAGTATCTAATTAGCATTTGATGTAATTTTGGTAATTTCTATGCAATTTTGGAAACCTTTATTATAATATTGGTAAGCTTGGATATAATTTTGGATTGTTTTGATGTAATTTTGGTAATTTTTATACAATTTTGATAACCTTTAATATAAGACTCTAGGATATAATATAATATATTACCATATTAGATTAAACAAAATAATTTTGACATAAATATTTAATAAGAAAAATAATTAAGTAACCTTTTATATAGTATAGTATCTAATATAACTTTTGATGTAATTTCAAAAATTTTTGTACAATTTTTGAAACCTTTGATGGAATGTTGGTCAGTTTAGATATAATTTTGGATAGTTATGATGTAATTTTGGATTTTTACACAATTTTAATAACATTTGATATAAGACACTGGGTTATAATATAATATATTACCATATGAGATTAAATAAAATAATTTTGATATAAATATATAATAATTAGCAATAAATAAGTAACTTTTGATATAATATAGTACCTAGTATAACTTTTGATGTAATTTTAGTAATTTTTATATAATTTTGGAAACCTTTGATACAATATTAGTAATTTTGAATATTTTGATGTAATTTTGGTACCTTTTACAACCTAGTGTCTTACATCAAAGGTTATCAAATCTGTATTAAAATTACCAAAATTGCATCAAAACTATCTAAGATTATATCTAAACTTACAAATATTGCATTAAAGGTTTCCAAAATTGTAAAAAAAAAAAATACCAAAATTACATCAAAACTATCCAAAATTATATCTAAACTTACCAATATTGTTTTGAAGGTTTTCAAAATTGTACAAAAATTATCAAAATTACATCAAAAGTTATAGTAGATACTATATTATATAAAAAGATTTTGGGCACAAAATAATACTGCATACATGAACAAACAGTTACATGTACATATATGTAATAAATAAAGTATACTAATTAAGCAGACAAAAAATATAGAAAATTTGGTTTTACCAAATCTAAAGAACTGATTGAGTCAAGGTTTAGAACATTTGACCTTAAAACAAAATTTGCCTGCCTCTCGAGTGCTTGATAGTATCTATAACTTGTCTCCTAAGCCTCTACAATCACATTGCATATTAAAAGCATAGTCGATTACAACATAGCGAACCAAAAGATAATTTTGATCTCTCTCAGAATATAAATGAAAATCTAACATAGAGAGGAGAAGTGGAGGAAAAAATAGCAAATTTTTTTCACGATTGAAAAACATGACTGTTTTGATTTTCCCAGAGTAAATAACACAATAATTGTAACTGTTTCCATCATGATTCAAAATTTGAAAACCAGATAATATTTTTAGAGTTCAAAATCGGATAATCTTTTCAAAATTCATAAGACAATTAAGAATATCTTATATAGACTAATACAATTTGGTTGGATTTAAAACACTGACAAGTTGGGCTCCAAAATAATAAGGCTAACTTGACCTTTAGCCCAAAGCAGGCTCAGACCCATTTTGGCTCTCACTTGCCAAGAACCAAATTGTTTTTCTCTGTAAGTGAGTATTATGAGAATAATTTCTTATTCACCCCGAATATCAATTATGTAACTTATTTATGCACCATGTATCTACGTACAACATCTTATGTATTGGCATATGTATATACACATAATTTGGGCCATTGATATCCAACAAACCCCAACATAAAGGAAATCATTTGAATAAAAAACAAACTGACTCAGAATATGAGAGAGACTACCTTGAAGAGTTATTGTATTAGGATAGGTAGCTTTTGACCTTGAACTTTCCATAGCAACAACTATTGGATTTCCTCGGCTAACTAATGAACTTGATGTCTATTGGATTTTCTCGGCTAACTAATGAACTTGATGTCTTGAACTATTTAGCTTTTCTTGTAAACCAAGACAATAGCTGTCACATAATCCCTCTTTAAGCACCCTTTGTTTTCATGGTTATATTCATTTTGGCCTCGAGCACGTCCTAGTTGTTCTAAAGAATTTAGCCTTATCAATTCTTATAGAAATGGCCATGTTTCACACTTACATAGGTGATTTTTTTATCAAGACTATCTTGCAATACCTAACTTGATTTCATCAAGCTATAAGCATCATTAAAAGCAAAGTTTAACCTAACACATTTGTAGGCAGCAGAGATTTACCACAAGAATAAACTTTTTCAGCACTCAAATTAGGTTAACATAATTCAGTTGTCCTTTTGAACCTAGATCTTGGAATCTCCAATAAACTAGGTAGGGTTACCATTATGTAACTTTTAGTTTATGGGCTTAAGTTGCATTCCCCTTTATGATTTATAAGCTTGCTTTCTTATTAAGCTTTTCGTAAGTGGATCCCTGATATTATCATTTGATTTCACATAATCAATGAAGATAATTCATTTGAGAGTAATTGTCTAACATTATTATGTATTCGATGAATATGTCAAGACTTATCATTATACAAACAACTTTGTGCCTTACCCATTGCAGATTGGCTATCATAATGTATATATATTAATGGCATAAGTTTTAGCTAACATGAAATATCTTCCAAAAAATTTTGAAGCCACTTTGCTTGTTTTCTAGCTTTATCTAAAGCAATTAGCTTAGATTCCATCATTGATTTGGCTATACATGCTTGTTTAAAAGATTTCTAAGACACTAAAGCTTTTCCAATAATAAAGACAAATTTACTAGTAGATTTTGAGTCTTTAGTATTCGATATCCAGTTTGTATTGTTGTATCCTTCAAGTACAGTTGGATATCTTGTATAGTGCATTCCATAGTTCAAAATATATCTCAAATATCTGGTACCTTGACAATAGCCTTCTAGTGATCTTTTCCAAGATTACTTGTAAATCTACTCAGCTTGCTTCATATGTAAGCTATATCCGGTCTTGTACGGTTCATCAGATACATTAAGCTACTAATTATATGTGAATATTCAACTTGAAATATTGCATTACCAGTATTCTTCCTTAGATGTAGATTTACATGTACGGGTGTTTTGGCTATATTAATATCATTCTTATTAAACCTCTCAAGGATTTTGTTCACATAATAATCATGAGTCAACACCAAGCCATCTTGAGATTCAGAAATTTTAATTCCTAAAATTGCATCTGCAACACATATATTTTCCATATTGACTTACTAGTTAACCACGATTTGGTAGCTCTAATTATCTCATTATTACTACTTAAGATCAACATATCGTCTAAGTATGACAAACAATGACATGCTCTTGTTTGTATACTTTATGGATATACATTTATTATATTCATTAATGTGAAACTGTTTAACAATATTGTTTGTCAAATTTTTGATGCCATTGTTTCGGTGCTTACTTTAAACCATATAATGATTTAACAAGCCTACACACCTTTTTCTAACCCGAAACTACAAACCATTCAGCTTTTTCCATATAAAATTTTCATTTAATTTTCGATTTAGGAAAGCGGTCTTAATATCCATATGGTGTATCTTGAGATCATTAAGACCCGCAATGGTTATTAACATTCGAATGGATGTTATTCTCGTAACTAGTGAATACGTATCAAAGTAATCAAGCCTTTTTTTTGCTTGTAACCTTTAATAACAAGTTGGCCTTTATACTTGTCTATAGATCCATCTGCGTTCATCTTTCTCTTAAATGTCTATTTGGATCCTAGTGGCTTATGCTCATGAGAAAGATCCATTAGTTCCCATATATCATTTTGCATGATGGATTCTATATCGTTATTAATGGCCTTTTTTTAGAACGGTGTTTCTGGAGATGACATAGCATCTTTAAACATTTGAGGATTATTTTCTAACAAATGCATTACAAAATTCGGACCATAAGTATTTGGTAACTTAGTTTGTTTACTCCTTCAAGTTCTATTTGTTCCACATCATTCAT
>JBBYHO010000001.1:5122844-5142976 GCA_038382025.1 Adansonia gregorii | reverse complement strand
TTTAATACTCAGATATAATATGTGCAGGCGCGACTCATTTAACAGCTCCAAATACTACAGGCAAAGGGTGAACAAAGAAAAAAAAAATTATTACTATGATATTAAAAGGACAATTGAGTCATTTAGATATCATTTATGGCAGATCTGCTAACCGACAAACGAGGAGGAAGCTGGCAATTGTCGGCCGGCGAACCATGTTGGGAGGAGACATAAACCTGCAAGATTAAAAAAAAAAAAAAAGGCTTGTTTTAATTTCTTCTAATCAAACAATTATTAAACATTAATCCTTCTCCTCTCAAAATTAATTCTCTTGCACAGTCATAACAGTTGTAATAAATACTTTTTCTTTAGACGATATTTTCCAGTACTCCTTTACCGAACACTCAAATCTCTCTGTCAGTCTCTCTCTGCGTGCATTCCTGATTTCCTTCTCTTAACTCCGAGAAGTACGCTACATCGGACGGCCAAATTTTGAATCCAAGAATCTAAATGAACATTGAGATGGGATCACCGTAATCCAAATACCTCTTTGGCTTTTCATTTTTTCTCCTCTAAATGCTCTTTTATATGGAGCCTCCTTGGTTACCTCCGTTTTTTCCCAGTATGTTATTTCCCCTCTTTTTTCGAACCCTAACTCAGATTCAATCTCATTGTTAATATTTCTTCAAAAACGTAATAGTCATTTTCTCTTGAGTTTAAAAATAGGAAGGGCTTTTGTTTTCTCCTTTTGTAATTCCGTGTTTGATGCGTTTCTGTTTTTCCTGTTTTTAGCAATCTCCATAGGAAAATTAGCGTTTTAGTTGTAGGTTGTTTTTTCTTTTCTCTTGCTTAGTCTATTATTTGTTACTATGTTTGTGGGTTTCTAGTTTTTGCCTGTTTTCGGAATATCGATTAAAGCTGATGGCGATTCTCGTCGTGTCTTGTGTCGGTTAAGATCTCTTGGCTTTCACAAGGTCATTTTCCAAACAATCTTAGAAAAAATTTTCCCTTTAAACAATTCTCTTTTGATGTACTGTTTCTTTACTCCTGCGGAGAATCATGATTTTTTTTTTTAAATTGTCTGATTAGATGTCCAAATCAAATTTCTTGACAGCAATCACAAGTTTTTGTTTCTTACTGGAAATCTTGTTTTCGAGTTCTGTCTCATGGTGTTTGATGAAATGTCTAAGATCAAAATCAACTCTGCAATTTTTCCCCTTCTATATAAATATAAATATGTGGTTGCCTTTGTTTCGTTTTCGGAACGATGTCTCGATCAATAGCTTATTCAGGAATGCTCATATTGCCTAGTGTTTTTCATTTATGTGAAGGCCTTTTCCCAATCCATTTCAAGTATGCTATCTTTTATTTTTTAATCCTCTGCGCATCTGAGAGGAGATATTTGAAAAGTGTGTATATATATATATATATATATATATATATAGAGTAATATTTCTGTTGTTTATATAACAAGGAACTATTGAACTGAGGGTAACATGTCATTTGCTTTGTTGAGGTGCATATTTTTAGGAAAATTGAAGTACATAAAGCTTGATTAGTTGGAATGCAAAGGAGAGGGGTTGAGAAATTTTTTGATTGGCATTCATGATGCATGGTTGGTAATGAATTTGTGTGAAGAAAGAAGGAAAATGAAATTTTCCAGCTTGTTAATGAAAGGAATAAAATTTTAAAACTGTAAAGTTATCAATGTAATTTGAACTTTACGTTATGTTTCGAAATAATTGTTAGTGGATCTGACTGTGTTCTTTTTTCCCTCTTGCATTTAAGTTGATATAGATTTTGCATTTTAGTGGTTTCCTGCTGTGAAGGCTAAATTATGGATATTTCTGAAGTTGAAGAGAACCTATTTGCAGCTAGTGATGCCAAGGTGTGAATTTGACAGCATTTGGATTTGTTAGAATTGAAGTATTGGAACTGACATTTTCTACATTTGCTGTTCTTTAATCAGCCTGCTAGTTCCTTTTTTTTTTTTTTGTTGGCATCAATTCGTCTCTTACATTTTATAATTTTTTTAACTGTTTTTCTCCTTAAAATCGAAGGCCTTTGTTTTTGGGCAGCTGTAATGGTGGAATCTTGTTGCATTTTTTTATTTTAGGACAAAGGAAACAAAACTTGCTTAATGTTCACAGTTTTCTTATTCTCTGATTTTTTTTTTCCTTCTTCTGCAGTTGCACGGAGAAATGTGCAAGACACTTTCAGCAATTTATTGCAAGGTCTTGTCAATATTCCCCTCCTTGGAAGCAGGACGGCCTAGGAGCAAATCTGGGATTCAGGCTTTATGCTCATTGCATATAGCTCTAGAAAAGGCCAAAAATGTTCTTCAACACTGTTCAACATGTAGTCAACTTTACTTGGTAAGAGTTTCTTTTGCTCGTGCACACACACATGCACGCAGAAGATATATGTATGCATAATTGTATATTTACTCGTGTGTATCCTTAGAGTAGTGGTTTTGACTTTTGTTTGATACATTCACTAATTGATTTTTCAATGTTCTTCTCATCTAGGCTATCACCGGAGATTCTGTTCTTGTAAAATTTGAGAAGGCAAAGTATGCTCTTATTGAAAGTCTTAGGCGCGTAGAAGATATAGTTACACAGTCCATTGGATGTCAGGTATTGATTTCCCCTTCTGTTTTGAGATTGAAAAGATTATGTAATTTTTCGATGTTTAAATACACTAGGGTCTTTTTTTGCTGGCAGTTTCATTAGGTGTTGTTCTCTTGGTAATATTTTATCCGCATCATCCCAGTGTGTCTTTATAATTTTTAATGCTCGTGGTTAAAATCAAGAAGGCTTTTTAAATTTTTACGAAATATGCTATGTCATGGTTGTCTTGGAGTTACCTGCAATATGATCCTTCCAATGTGAAACCCTGTAGTAGCTGTTGCTTTTATCTCTATACTCACAGTGTTCCTGATTACTTGTTTGGCTTCAGATTTCAGAGATTGTAAGTGAACTTGAGGGGACTGTTTTCTCACTTGATCCGTCTGAGAAGCAAGTTGGTGATGAAATAATTACATTACTACAGAATGAGAGGAAATTTGAAGAATGTAATGACAACAATGAGCTCGAGTCTTTTCACCAGGCTGCTGCTAGACTTGGTATCACTTCTTCTAGAGCAGCCCTAACTGAAAGAAGGGCTCTCAAGAAGCTGATAGAAAGAGCTCGTGCAGAGGAGGACAAGAGGAAGGAATCTATTGTGGCTTATCTTTTACATCTCATGAGAAAATACTCCAAGTTATTTCGAAGTGAGGTTTCAGATGATAATGACTCACAGGGTTCAACACCTTGTTCCCCAACTGTTCTGGGTTCTCTTGAGGATGGAGGGGCTGGTGGTAATGGCCATGCATTTGAGCGGCAGCTATCAAAGCTCAGTTCTTTTAATTTTAAGCAAAATATTAGGAGATCTGGGCAGATACCCCTTCTGCCAGAAGAATTGCGTTGTCCAATATCATTGCAGCTTATGTATGATCCAGTTGTAATTGCCTCTGGACAGACATATGAAAGGATCTGCATCGAGAAATGGTTTAGTGATGGGCATGACACCTGTCCAAAGACTCAACAGAAGCTCCCGCATCTCTCTTTGACTCCTAATTACTGTGTTAAGGGTCTTATTGCTAGTTGGTGTGACCAGAATGGAGTTCCTATTCCTGATGGTCCCCCAGAGTCTCTTGATCTTAACTACTGGAGACTGGCCTTATCTGAGTCTGATACCGCAAATTCTAGATCAATGGATAATGTTGGTTCATGCAACTTAAAGGGGGCTAAAGTGGTTCCTTTAGAGGAGAGTGGTACCATTGAGGAAGTGGAAGACAAAGAATCTCCATGTCCACGGGAGGAATTTTATGAGCTTAATGTGCTAGAAAGATATCAAGATTTCTTATGTGTCCTGAATGAAGAAGAGAACTTGAGGAAAAGGTGCAAAGTCGTGGAACAAATGAGGCTTTTGCTGAAAGATGATGAGGAGGCCAGGATTTTTATGGGGGCTAATGGCTTTGTTGAAGGATTATTGCGATTTCTAGAGTTAGCTGTGCGTGAAGGGAATGCAATGGCTCAGGAAGTTGGGGCAATGGCTCTCTTCAATCTTGGTGTCAACAATAACAGGTTTGTTACTCATGTTTTATGCCTTTGTTTCATTAAAGAATACACCAAATGCTTCATTCTTGAAGAAAGGATCCTATCAAATGAATAGGAGTGGGAAAGAACATTGTCACGCTTTGATTTTAACACTGTTATTTGTGTGATTGATTCGCATTATAATTATGTATGTCATTATCTTAATTTTCTTTCTCTTTTTTTAAATAAAAAAAATCAGGAACAAGGAATTGATGTTAGCAGCTGGAGTGATTCTAGTGCTGGAGAATATGCTTTCCAACTCCAATGCTTATGAATCGGCAACTGCTCTCTATCTTAATCTCTCTTGCCTTGAGCAAGCCAAATCTATCATAGGCTCAAGTAAAGCTGTCCCATTTTTAGTCCAGCAACTTGGAGGTGAAACTGATGCGCAATGCAAGCTTGATGCCCTTCACACTCTTTATAACCTTTCTACTGTGCACTCCAATATTCCGAGCCTTCTTTCTGCAGGCATAGTCGATGGCCTTCAGTCGCTTGTGGTCTCGGGTGACCATGCCTGGACAGAAAAGTCCATTGCTGTTTTGCTAAATTTAGCTTCAAGTCAAGCAGGAAAAGAAGAGATGGTATCAGCCTCTGGTCTCATAAGTGGTCTGGCATCCGTTTTGGATGCTGGCGAACTGATTGAGCAAGAGCAAGCTGTTTCATGCCTTTTACTTCTTTGTAATGGAAATGAGAAATGTAGTCAAATGGTCCTACAAGAAGGTGTGATTCCTGCATTGGTGTCAATTTCGGTAAATGGGACACCAAGGGGGAAGGAGAAGTCGCAAAAACTCCTGATGCTCTTTAGGGAGCAGCGCCAACGAGACCATCCGCCCACGAGCATACACCGGAGAGTAGAAAGCAGTCAAGATCCCCCGCCTGCTCCAGTCTTAGCTCCAGAATCCAAGCCATTGTGTAAATCGGTATCGAGAAGAAAAATGGGGAAAGCCTTGAGCTTTCTTTGGAAAAGCAAGAGCTACTCTGTTTCCCAGTGTTAAAAAAAGCGTGGCAATCTATTGTAAATTTCCCCTGTATCTTCTTTTCTATTGCTCCTGTCCTGTTCCAATGGACAAGACACATCTTTTATTTTTAGGTTATCATAGTTCATAGAGAAGCAGAAATGTAAAGGCTCTCTGTAATGGATGGATTTTTTGCGTCTTCTCTTCTTCTTCTGGATCGGAACACGTGTACCATATTTATGTCATAATCGAAAAACACGGGCACTTGCCGCCCCCACGTGAATATTTATGTTATGGACTACATTGTCCCCGAATGATTCCGAGATGCAGATTAAAGGTAATACAATTTACAGACAGTAGCTCATGTCATGTCTCAACTTAACAATAAAATCCTTTTAAATTGTCAGACGGTGCAGGTTAGATGCGAGACACTTCCTCTGAGATTCGACCATAAAAAAATATATAATATAAAATATAATATTATTTTATATAAATATGATATAAATATATAATTATGTCAAAAATGTAATAATATACATTCTTAATGGATTGTACGGTCTAGGCGTGAAACACCTTTAAATCTTTTTGTTTTAGTAACTAAATAACTAATTAGTAATCTGTGAGTAAGAGAGTGAAAAGAATATTATTTATTGCAATCGTCTAAACATCTATAGTTGGAATTTTTTGCTCGTTAAAATTTCTTATGGTTTCTCCAAGCCCCTGTCCTCTAATGTCCTTGAGTAAAATGCAATTAAATTAGAATTCAGCTAGAGAATCATCAAATGGAAGAGAAGCTATAACAAACAAACAAACTAAAGAGCTAATTTCTTATAAATTCTTTCCTCTGAATTAGTACCAGAAATCTTTAGTGAAAATTTAATAATTATATATTTATATATAATAGCCCAATTAAGTCTATTCCCAATTCAAATATACAACCATTAATAAAAGATTCAATAAATCGATTTGACTGAAATAACAGATTAAATGATAGAATCTTACTTAAAAAACCAAATACACCAAGCAAAGTATATTTTCTATTAGTTTTATGCTGAAATCGTAAATTATATTATTCAAATTTTGAGTGAACATAAAATATAAATTTGTATATACTTAAAAAATATTTTAACTTTTTAAAATTTTTTATACTTATTTAAAAGATTATATTATATATTCAAATTTAAATATATTCAAATATAATTATCTAACATAAATATTTTAAAAATAATAATAATAATAAAAATTCAGAAAACGGAGGCGACAATGAACGGCAGTTATAAATTTTAGCGGGAATAATAGTTAAAGGGTTTACAAGCACTTGCAATTTGGTCCCAGCATTTTCTAAGTCATCACGTGGCCAAATAACAAGGTGCCACGTATTACTCTCCTATACTTTCTTAATTATAAATGAAAAATTAAAAAAAAAAAATCCGCGCTCTAATTATAAGAAATTTAGTAAAGAGAAAAAAGGAATAAAAAATGAGAAGCATGGAATTGGAATTGGAATTGGATTCTCTAATATTGGCAATCGAACCGCAAACTTGAAAAATGTTCTGTCAAATTTGTTCTTATCATTTTCAAGCTCCGTCTCAAATTATATTAACCGGTAAAACCATTTTTTTCCAGCGTAAAAATCACCAGAAAGAAAACCTAAGTGTTCGTCAATTGATTGATTTTCAGAGTTATTTTTTTTCCTTTTTAAAATTTGATCGAAAATGGGAAGAATAACTAAAAAGGAAACTTGGATTGGTAATGCTGCATCTCAAAGTTTTCGATTTTAGTATTTCTTGTAAACTTTTTGCCTGCAAAAAGTACAAATTTCCTTTTTTATAAAAAAAAATGAAAAATTTACTTACATATTTGGATACTTTGCTTGGTGTATTTGGTTTCTTTAAGTAAGATTCTATCCTTTGTATTTTGATGGTGTGACTTGTTTGTCATGGTTTTGTAGTTTGGCTTTCATGGTTGTTTGGATTTATAACGGTTCTTTCTTCGTTTTTTTTCCTTACCTTTTGAAATTGTGAGGTTGTTGCAATTATTATGGAAAACGGCAGAGGTCTCTTATTTCTTCTTCTGTTTTTTTTTTTTGGTGTGATTATGTCGGAATGGAAACATTAGAGCTAAAGAGGGTTTTTTTTTTTTTTTTTAAATAAATCTTTTGAAAGTTTGAACAGAGAATTTGACTAATTTATTCATGTACTTCATTTATTAGGATTTTAGTTTATGGGGGAATTCTGGGTTGCCCGAAATTGATATCTTTTTTTACCATTCATTTTGGTGATTTTCTTGATAATCTTCTGCTGATTGTTTGGGCTGCAGAATTTTTTATGATCGATTGAAATTTATGCTTTTCTCTAATTCCAGATGAACCAAATTCCTTTTTATGTTCGAACTTATGCATGAAAAATCTATTTATTTTGGAACCATGAATATATTTGAGTTTGTAGTTCGTTTGTTTAATGCAGGAATTCCTGGTGACGGGAGATGTTTGTTCCGCTCCGTAATACATGGTGCTTCGCTGAGGTCAGGGAAGCAGTGTCCTAGTGAGAGCCGTCAGAAAGATCTTGCAGATGAGCTAAGAGATAAAGTACATTACTATTCTATTTTCCACCTGTTCCCAACTTTTCACAATGTGGTTCATTCAATTTCTATGTATTTTGGCTTTCTAGAGTTCTATCATGTACATTTCACTGCTTTGCATCTAGCATCATTTGGTTTTTTACTTGTAACTGCTACTGAATTTGATATAACGTGGATGGGTTTGCCAGAATTTGATTTTCGTGCAATCCATTTTCATTTTGTCTTGGCTGCAGATTTCTTTCTTGCTTTGACTTCATTTTGGCGCACATTCAACCTAGTGCAACTTTGTTGGATTTACCAGAATTTGATTTTTATGCATTCCATTTTCATTTTGTGTTAGCTGCAGATGTCTTTCTTTCTTGCTTTAACATTGTTTTGGCACACATTCGACCTACTGCAACTTAGATGCGTTTACCAGAACTTGATTTTTATGCATTCCATTTTCTTTTTCATGTTAGCTGGAGATGGCTTTCTTGCTTTAACTTCGTTCTCGCACTCATTCAACCAAAGTGCAGCTTCCTTTCGTATTCTTTCATTTAAAATTTTTTTTCCTGTCATCTTGTTTTACTTTGAACTTTTGCTTTTGTTTTCCTTACAATAAGAGATTGCATGTTTTGACAGGTAGTAGATGAATTTATCAAGAGGCGGGCAGACACTGAATGGTTGGTTTTTTTTTTTTCCTTCCTTTTTTTTTTTTTTTGAAGATTCTGGCATATGATGTTCAGTATTATTGTCAAAGAAGAGATTTAATAATTTATTAAGTTGGTGAAGAGGAATACCCATCTTTTACTTGGCAATTAGCAAAGCTTAAACATTGCGTTATGAGCCATTGTTGCCGCTAATAAGTAGGACAATTAGGGCTTGAGATAAGCATCAAAATTCTTTGATTAGCATCTCTCTTTCTATTCTCTGAAACTACAAGCAAGTAAATCTTCACACTTTTTGTAGGTTCCTTGAGGGTGATTTTGACAACTATGTCGTGCAGATGCGGCAGCCTCATATTTGGGGAGGAGAACCCGAGCTGCTCATGTGCTCACATGTCCTGGGGTGAGTTTTCTCTTAGCTTTCTGCATCAAACTTCTTTCGCAGGACATGCTAGTGTTTATGCTCCTGCAGTCATATATATATATATATATATGTGTGTGTGTGTGTGTGTGTGTGTGTGTGGGTGTGTGTGTGGTGGAAGATATATTCAGTTCTACATTACTACTTGCTGATTCAAAAAAAAAAAAAAAAGATTACTACTTGGCATATGATTTATTTCATCAGACGTGCTCTGATAATTAGATAGAACACGTGTTTTATTCAGAAATTGGATTTTGATTTATAATTGATCAATAGTTTGCGTAGTTTTCTTTAGGCCCCAACTGCAAAGAGGTTTAACCTTCGATTACATCATAGGTTATTATCATCCAAACAATTCTTCTAGATGGGCTTTGCTCCTCTGAGTTATTGCAAGCAAGAATTACTTTTAAAAAAGATGAAAAATTTGTAAATGAAACAGAATTCCTAAGCCCAGTGATTTGTTGTTTTTGTTTCCATGAGATGCTCAGATGGATAGGAATATAACTAAATCCACAATGAAACTTTCTTAGCTATCAATATATCAAAGTTTCCTCATCTGTCAATGTACATATTTCATCCACAGGGCCCCTATAACTGTTTACATGAGGGAGAAGAATTCTGGTGCCCTAAAAATTATATCCGAGTATGGTCAAGAGTATGGAAAGGAAAACCCTATTGGAGTTCTGTATCATGGTTATGGACACTATGACGTATTGATGAGTCCAGTTAGCAGTGCCTCTTCTAAACCGTAAGCTATCTTGCCCCACTTGTTCATTGCAACTGACATGAAATGTAACTCGCTGCATCCTTACTGGTCTTATTGCTGGTTTTGGCAGGTGGAAGAAAAGATGAGTGGGGGATAATTGCACTGTAAAACAGGTGTTGCTAGGAATTATATACTGTATTGCCTTTGTGAATGTAATTAAATATGAACTCTTTTAAGTTTTTAGGAATAGATTACTCATTCATGGATTCTGAATAAAACTTATGTGAAATAGTCTCTTTGTAAATTTGACAAAAGTGGTTTTAGATCAATGGTCTGCATATGACCTTACAAAGAACAAAGGCTGCACTTGGACTGAATTATCCATTTCTTTGTCTTCAACATACAAGGTACAAGCATTTTTTATCCTAACATGAATTAACTAGTCAAAATTTTGATCTTAATTGAGTATTTATCCTCAAAGAAAATGAAAGTATACTCTTTGTTTATAAAAAAGTTGAATTCTAATTTAATTAATTCATATGATCACTTTAAAAGGTTACATCCAACAAGTCTGATATTTGAATTTCTACATTTACAAAGTCTTCTTTTATTTTCAGACCGTGTCCTCTTTTGTTTATAAAAAAAAAAAGCTGATAGAAAAGACCAAGGAAAATAACCCTAAATATTACGTAGCATGCAAAGAAGATTTAAGGTATCTTTGCATCACCTTCGTTTTATTAGCAGCCAGATACCATAGACAATAGGAATTTGTAGCTTATAACATATGTAAGATGATGTAAAGCAAAATACCAATTTTTGCTCAACTCCGACAAAACTCAACAACTTCATACACCAGTTCTATAATTACGTGCATATATACAAAAGCATGTTGGGTGAAAAACAGGGGAGGAGGGGTTACAAGGAACATTGCTACTCACTATCCTTCCATACCTCTCGGATTAGCTGATATCTAACAACTTTTCGGCTTCCCTTTCCCATTCTCATCCAATTGGGTGCATTTGAAGTGGGATAACCCTGGGGGTTCTCTATCATGATTGAGCTAATGGTTGAATCCAATTCATCAAGCTCGTCATCACTAGTGTATGATTTTTTAAGTACCAATGGCCTACTCCTTTCCATGCCTTGACTGCCTATAATGTCTGTTATGGAAGCTGCGGAAGGCGGTGAATAGACTATTGGAGCAGCCATAAATGGAAAGTTTGTGATAGACTCTTCCCCAGCCTCAGAAAGGTCCTGAGAAAACAGATTAGTCAGGAAAACTAAAGCTGGGAACGATAAACTTGCAACATTGCAAAGTAATGAATGAAGTGGAAAGTTTATATTAAGCAAACTTTTTTTAGAAATATTTGTTTTATGACAAACCTCCTCCAATGCTTCAAAAACTGCCTGTGAAACTGGATTAGGGTTGAACTCGTCAGGTGCAAAATTGTTAAGAACCCTGATGATCAGCGGTGCACTAAACTTGGGGCATACCTTCAACAATAAAATTTGAAGGTTAGACCAGATTAGCACATAGCAAAACGAAGTGGCAGAGGAATGATGCATAAAAGAATATTAACATACGTGTGTGTACGCGTGTGAGTGTTGCTTACTGAAATTAAAAGAAACATTTAATAATTCTGGAACTATACCTCTTTTCTTGTTGACCCATCCAGAAGCATCTCAGATGGAAGCATCATGAGATCACTCAATGCATTTAGGAGATAGAAAGCCTTGAAGGAAACCTCGCATACTGCATTTCTGTAATCACCAACTTCATTGCTATCTTCAGGACCGTCGTTATCATCAATACCAAATAGATCTGTTAGCCATCTTGACCAGTTTCCAATCTGGTAACACAAGGCCAACAGAAAAGGACCATTTTAATAAAATGCTAGAAATGGAACGAAACTTTAGTGTTCCTTTGTCATTATTAAAGCAACTTCTGTGAAGCAATTTCAAAGCCTAGTCCCAATTTTTTATTATTATCTGTTGACATAAAATCTGGAGCGAGAAATCAAAAGGTGCTAGCATTTAGCTTCTTTAGGCAAGTACAACTTCTGTGACAGTCGAGCAAAATCTGATATGTTAAGGTGAGAAAATAGAATAGAAGGTAAAGCATATTAATAAGGTCAAAATTGCAAGTATTGATGCAGTCAATTGCCTCCAGCAAATCGGTTTTAGACCTAAGGACCTTAAATGCATAGTTTTTATGTACGTATAAAGTATTAACATCTGCAAAAAGGTAGGGTGGATCGGATGGGAGCAGGATTTCCCTATAAATATATGGAAACAAGTTCAGATCTTCCGCATCAGGGAGGCAATTAAGTATTAAAGTAGATAGAAAGTGGAACCCATTACTCACAGCATTTTTTAGTTGTACGCCTGCCCCAAAGCTTGATTTGCCCGCAGGAATAGGAAGAACCTTTGAATCACTTATTGGATCAGAAACAGGATCTGTTGGCATTTCTTCAGCTGATTCACGAAGAATAGCATTGAACATTGCAACATCTAATCTGCCCACCAATTGCTCCATCACCTAATGATGGAACAGAAAACAATGTTTCCGTCAAATTTGCATTTATCGATTAGATAATAAAATCATAGAAATACGGACATGGCCAGCCCCATCATTTTACAAAGAGACTCATGAACATTAATAAGCGTAAGATCCAAGGCCAAGTTTTTTAAGCATACATGAAAAGAAACTATATTATATCATAATACCAATTTAGCCAGCACTGCTAAGCAGCCACACTCATGCCGACATGCTCGAATGGGACAAAGCCTCTCACAGGCATCTTTAAAAGCCTTCTTCCAAAGCTCAACTGAAAAATTCCCCTGCTCTTGATCACCTAATCCATATCTTCTGGTTGAGGTTTTCCTTGAGCTTGAGCTCTTTGCAGCAGCAGACTGCATATATGGAGTCCAAGTCTGGAAAATATATGGAGGGAAATAACATTAGGAATGACCTCAGAAGGCATTAAACTTTAAGCTTGAGAAAGGATTGACCTGCCACCAGACAGACTCAATTATTCTGGAGAAGATCCAAGCTTCAAACTTTTGCAATGCAATTAAAAATGTCTGAGGGTTCACCCAGTCATCAGAACTTTCCGTTGAATTGCTTTCCTCTTTATCCAGAGGAGAGCTAACCTGCAACACCATTCCCCCACTACAATGACTTGAGCATAGTCCAGAAAATGGCCACATTTCCCCAACAGCGTGGCTAACAGTTGCTCTCAATACAATTGAATTTGACAACCAGAAGGTTAACCTATGAATAATGGAAAAGAATGATCAAATGTATATCAGGTAAAAAGGTACACAGACAGAGAGAAGCATTCCAAAAATGAAAGAGAAAAATTTTAAGGAAACAAAGATGCAAGTAGTTATGAGAACATAAATACATTAATCTGCAGTCTGAACGTCAGCTTAGTGCCACAGATGACTAGATTTTATCTTCTACAACATTCAAACCAAATTAGCTTCTTTGACAATAGCAAAGGCAGAAGCTAAAATCTCAGATTCATTTTCCAAAAAGAAAAAGTTACAGGGAAAGTGTTAGTGCACACCTTGGAACATCATTACCACATCCTTTGGAGACCAAAACCAATCCTGAAATAGCGGCCCTTGCTGCATTTGCCCTCTTATCTACGGTACTTGCTCTACAAGCGTGAATAGAATCTAGAAAGTCGTCTAGCTGGAGCATGAACCTTGTTTGTAGAACTTCCATGCTCTGCAACAATAGAATAAAGACTAGCCTCAAAAGCAGCAGCTTCTCTCATTTCTTCTTCAAGCATTTCAATTTTGGACTTTATTTCAACTTCGCTGCTGGAAAAGCTCTTCGCATTTTCTTCACTTTCATTACATGTATCACCTGTAGAACCGTCATGAATCCTTTCAGGAATATCATTTTCGTTGGCCTTCTCTGTCAACTGAGTTTTCTTTAGCACCCCATAACTCTTACCTGAGTCAACTTTGCTGTTAGAAAAGTTGTTTGCAGTTTCTTCCCTTTCACCAAGTATATCACGAGTGGCACCATTGGGAATCTTCTCAGGGATATAATTTTCCTTCACCTTCTCCATGAACTGGCTCTTCTTTGACAGTCCTTTACTCTTAGCTTTGTCAAACTGCAACTGAACAGGTGTCACAGGCTTTTGTCTATCATTTGCAATGAAACCACTTTTTGCTTCAGTTGTTGTCCAGCTGGAGGCAAAAGTGTTGCTCCTCAATGCATTTTGCTTTGTCATTGAATTTTGAGGTAGTCTAAAGCCTAACCTGTCCTGCAGAGAATATTCGTCCGGACCCAACAGCTGGCCATCCAGCTCGTCGTCGTATAGTGTCTTTTCTGCATTTCCCTTCCAGTGACCAACATGCGAATTGCTACTTAAAGATCTGTCTAAATAACTTTGGTCATGCCTCCATGCTTTTCTATCACCATCTCTTTTGGTGTATGAGTCTTTATCCTTTACATGGCCTATGTTCATATGTACTGGATTGGTAACACATGCCTCTAAGGATGAAACTTTACCCCAGGGATCAGTTACAGGATTCTCAGGGTTGGAGGACAAGTACATTGAAGATGAAGGACCTGTATTCCCATTTACTTGCTTGAATGCTTCAACCACTGGACTTATCCTTGAGTTTGCACATGTTCCATCAAAAGGAAGAGTAATCCCAAGCCTTCCTATCCCACCATTTGCTGATTCTGATCCACTCTGTAGTGAATAATGGCTTGCTATTAAACATTCAGAAAGACTGGCTTTGCTAGGATGACAACCATCAAATTAACCAGAACTACTGCAGTCTTAGAATAGAATCATGTTGATACATAAGAAACTGCAAACCAGTGTCTGCCCAAAACTAGCATATAGGCTTACGTAATGATTAAAGAGGGATTGTAATTTGTACCTACAAATTAATCTTTGTAAATATAATTTTAGGTTATCTTATTGCTCCTAGTGATTTTCAGGGATAGGCATGGCCTTTTGCCAGCCTGCCTTACCAAGAAAAAGGTCCCAAGTTGAAATCTCCTTACTTAAATTAGTTATACAATAATAATAATAATAATAATAATAATAATAATAAACTAAAGAGCAAAAATCCTGATAATTTTTTAGCTTTATTCAGAAAGATTCATACGCGTGGTAAACGCAGTTTCAAATAACACACCAAGAGCGGAATATAGGGCTGTGAAGGCATAATTGTTTCTTAGTTGCATGAAAACTTATGGCAATGTTTTAAGATCCCAAGACTGTCAAGTCAATTTCAGAAATCTAAAATCCAACCCAATTCTGAACCCCCAATTAAAAGAAACTGTTAATTTTTTTTCGCCAAAACACAAAATCTTGCATAGAGACAATTCAATTTAAATGGAAACAAAAAAAGAAAAGGAGAATGATGAACTTAATAACCTTGTCATGTTGGCTATGTGACTTTCTAGAAATGGTCTGAGACGAATGCGAGGAAAAATCATCATCATCATCAGTAAAAGAGGCAATCTCAGTTTCCTCGTCATTTCCTTCGTTTATCGATTCAGAAACAGATTCACTCCCATCCTTGTCTAGTGACACTTCTTTTGGCAAGCTGCCCTCTGACGATGAGCTGGAGCTACCTCTATGAAATGGCTGTATATTAAGATAAAGAACTGGCTGTTCAGTGTTCCTTGAACCCTTCTTCAAGTTAATAGGAGTGCAAAGGGTTATGGTTTCCTTGATAATGCCATAATCCGCCAGGTTTACAACAGCAGATCCCAGAAGTAGACCTTTTGCAACCTTTTCCGTCCGAGGCTCATACAAGTAGAATTCCAAACAGTTCTTCCGGAAACTATCACGATTGGTGCTCTTACGGGATGATTCCTGACATAAAGTTACTGGAAGCCTGAAAGACTCACTGAACTTGATTTTTCCATTCCTAATACTAGAAGTTAAGGACCCAGAACTCTTATCACCATTTTCCCACTGAAGCAATACAGATTGAGCCGACGGCAAAGACTGCAATGTTGTCCAAGGACTAATTTCCTTTACACATACAATGTAATAAACCTGACATGAGCTGCCTTTTCTGTTCGTAGTTCTTAGGCCAAGAACCATTTTTTGAACTTTGAAGAAAGAACGGCTTCACTCTTAATCAATATGATAAAATCAAAATGGCTTCATGTTTATGAAACCCTACATTAAAGATCTGCATTTGGGGGGAAAAACAATATTAGAAATAGTATATATTGAAAGAGATTGAACAAAAAATTACAATGCTCAAAGCAAATGAATGGAAAAAGGGAAAAAAAAAAGATTGATGACTTTGCAGGGAAACTGACTAGTTAACAAGAAAAACAGAGAATTGAAGGAATCAAATTGGAAACAAAACGTGGGTCCACGAATAATTTCCCCACCATTATCAAGTTCATATATTCCATTTGTTTAACTTATTTAAAAAAAAAAAACAGATTAGAAATGTTTCTTTATCGAACTGAAACAATTATTGTACGAGAACCTGAAGAGGACATTAGCCACTAAACCAATGGAAATAACTATATAATTTGAAAAAAGAAACGAAAAAAAAAGGTAACGACATATCAGGCTACCATTTGACACTCGAACTAAAGACAGAGCATAAAAGAAAGCACAAATTAAACCCTTATTTTACCAAAAAATATAATAATAATAATGAATCTATGAATCAGATAGATAAAAGTCAAGCAACCCATTTCATGCTAACATCGTTAATAAAAAAAAAGAGAAAAATGTTACAGAGAACATAGGATGAAGAGAAAAATCATATAAAAAAGGACAAACAAAACGAGAGTGGAAATTTACGTACAACAGAAACTCTAACAGCCGACAAAGTTTAGGCAGCTGAGGAAACAGAGAAGAAATGAAGAAGATGAAAAAGTTACATTATGATAATAAAAGAAAAGTTGTGGGGAAGTTTTATATGTGAAGGGGGTCAAATTGTGATTTTTGTGAACAATGAGTTTGAAGTAACAGTTGGATTAAGTTACTTTCAGGAAACAAGCAAATAATTCTGTCCTTGTCGTCGCTATTTCTCTATCCATTTCTCTTTTTGTTACTAAATCCATGCACGACGCATGAAATAGGTAAGGAAAGAAGCTGAAAATGCTGAGCAGTTTTAACCTTCTCTCTTTCAACGAACAGCAGTAGTTAGGTTTACCCTTTTTCTTTCTTTAAAATTTAAAAACAAATTAATCTGAGGTTATTTATCTTCTTCATTTGTTAGCTGTTTATCCCTTTATTTGGATATTAATAATTTCAAAAGTTTATGAAATTCAAATTTTATGATCTGTTTTCTGATTCTAAATTGGACAAAATGGAGGGAGAATTACACTAAAAAATTTATTGTTATAATTAGGGTTTTCTTCTACAAATTTTGTTTTTTTTTAAACTATTTTTTTAAAATAATTTTAGTTCTTAATTTCTCGCAAATTTAACAGAGAGACTTTTACTTGTACAAAAAATACAGAAAGAGACTACTTTCAATTCAATTAGGCTAGGCTGGTTGTACATGTGCCACCGTATCTAATTATTATAAAATTAATTTTTTAAATAAATTTATCTACGAGTCGAATTTTGATTTGTTTATGAATTAATTTTGGGTTTAAAAATTTGGACCCAATTTGGCTTATATTCTATTGTCACTCAAAGTGAATCACTCGTTTATCCTGAATTCAGTTGCGTATTTTTCCTTATTAAGACGCTACCTTTTAGTCTTACGTACATTATTACAGCTAGAATAAAAAGGAAAAAAGAAATATATTGGGTAAAAGGGCAGGGGGTCGTTTAGGAAGGGAAATTTAATATTTTAGAGGAAATGTGCCGCTGCTGCATCTTCTTGTTGATTGGAAAGAGAGCTTGACAACATTGAATTGGACCTCATATCACATATTTTGACAGTTGATTCATAAAATATTTTGGTAGATCCAAAGATTGGTTTCGTGAACACCATGCCTCTTTAAAGGATCCCATGTGCTGAAAGGGTTGAAAAATCTAACTCACCATTTCAAAATAACATTTGATGCATGTTCTAGCTATTATTATAACTACACAAAACTTAGACTGATCAGTTGAGCATTCATTGACTAATTAATCAGCAAAACTCTAGCTGGATCTGACTAACTGGTGGATTAGGAACTGGGCCATGCTCTCTTTGCCACTACCTGTATCTAACTGACTTAACAGGGATTAAGCATTCACCTACCCTCCAAGTTTTGGGTATTTTCAATTTTATTCCAGAATATAGGCACTGCCTGAATGGTTGCTATCGAACTGAAAGATATGCTGTTAAGAATATTTAAATGGATAAGAAAACAGGTCAGGCATTTGCTATAGTCTTCCTCTGTCCATGTCTTAGAAAGAGGGAAGAATTTTATGCAGGACTTAAGGATGCACTGCCTTACATGCCACTTTCCCCTCGAAAATAACTAAGAACAATTTGGTATCTATCACATGCCTCCTTTTGCCTTTTCTTCTAACTCGTTTCTTCCGCATTCTTTTTAACAAAAACATGTTCCAGTGACCAGAAAAATCTAAAACTAATTAATAAAGAATACAGACACACACACACACACACACAAGGTGCAACTATTGGTTTGGCAGGGTCCCAGAAGCAACCTGAGCAGAAATTAGGCAGAAGCCCTCCAGTAACTCCCTTTCTCCAAGCTCTCTAATCCTTCTCTCCAGCTCTGGCCGAAAATGCCGTATAAGGCCCTACAGAGGCCAACCTGCAGCATCACCCAAAGCACAGGTTGCGCGCCCTTCAATCTGCTTGGTCACCTCCTGGAGCATGTCAATCTCTACCAACTTTGCATTCCCAACTTCCAATCTTTCCGTGACCATCCATTGTCCCAGGATTGTAGGAGAAACAGTCTCTGCTTCCACATTTTGAATTGTGACGGTGGTGGGACAGACATACAACCCTGCATTAGAGGGAAAGGAGGTTTCAATCTAGGTTTCCATTTTTACCCTTCAAGGCTCTCCAAGAGTGCAGTTTCTTCAGCACAAATATAAGCACCAGCACCGTAATGGAAATGAACATCAAAATCATAATGAGAACCACAAGCATTTTTTTTTTCCAGCAGTCCAGCTTCACAAGCTTCTTTTATATCTTGTTCAAGACTTTTAGGTTTATTAACATATTCACAACCTTATGTAGATATAAGCAGCCTAGCTCTCATCCCAACCCCAGCAATCAAGCAGCCGTCCAATAGTTTGTGTGGATCATGCCGCATGATTTCCCTGTCTTCAAATGTTCCCAGGTTCACTTTCATCAGCATTACAACAAGAGGGACGGCGATCAGATACTTTTGGCATGAAAGACCATTTGAGGCCTGATGGAAATCCGGCACCACCACGTCCTCGGAGTCTAGACTTCTTCATTTCGTTGACAAACCAATTACTGCCCTTGAGTACTGTCTAGATCCTTGGTTCTATACGTTTAATTGCACGTTTGGGAAAAGGGCCATGCAACCCATGTAAGGTGGTGAAAAGACGGTCTCCATCTTTTAGACCACCAAAATGGGGTTTTCTCAGGTGGTGGAGGGTGAGGCTGTTGCAGAACAAAGCTGCACTTTGCAAGGGAAGAATGCCCTTTATGTGTGCCCATGCAAAGAAAGAACTCTTCATTCTTTTTCCCAGAGACTTTGGGACATAAAGTAATCAACCTTTTAGCTTCCATGAAATGAATTAATTATCACAAATAAATCTAACTTCAACTCAAAAACAATCTAAAAGAAAAAAAAAATAGCAAAGTCAAAGCAGCAATCAAGTTTTCCATGACGCAATCGACATCGAAAAGGCTACAAAGACAGTCCTAGGAAAGCTGAAAGGAGAATGCAGATTCTCATTTAGTGGTAACTCATAGCCACTCGCAAAAGTAAAGAAAATAAAATAACAAAAGTCCATCAAATTAGATTTACAAATTCTTCTGTCCATAAAATCTTAAGTCCACTTCTATCTGAATTTAACTAAACCATCTATCTGAGCAAGAAATGAAAATAAAAAAAAATCTTTAATGTCAAGATATCAGCCACATCCAATTTTGCCGCAATTAAAAAAAATTCTCGATGCCTCAATAATCGCCTAAGGTGCCATCCAGTGATGTATTTCAGATGAACGATATAACCTACTAAAATCTAGCACTCCCAAAAAGACAATCTTATAAACTTGGCTAGAACAAAAATTCAGCTTTGCGAAGCTCATAGTTTTCTTGCAACTAGAACGAAAGAAACAGGCGCCACCATAACTAAAATTTTATTTTCTTTCCCCACACATTCCACTAGCTTCATCGCATCCAAAAGGACAATGACGGTGTGAAAAACCAATAGATTGGATATAGAACTAAATGCAAAACAACATTTTACGATCATACAATCATATGAATCAAAGAGAAACCCTAAGTCAGTGAGAAGCGTAAAAGAAAAAAAAAATTAAAAAAAAAAGAATAAATGGTCGAGAATTTTTAAAAGAGTATTCGATGGCTTTCGAAGATCATACATAGAGATTCATGACTCACTTCTTGTTATTTACGTGGCAATGTACGTTATCATGTTAAAATTATGTTTAAAATATTTTATATTTATATAATATTTTAAATATTTATATATTAATTTTATTTATATATTATATTATAATTATTTTTTATACTATATTTTTATTTCGTATTGTCAGGTCTCTAATGGAGTGACGATAGATG
>JBBYHO010000001.1:5082355-5093387 GCA_038382025.1 Adansonia gregorii | reverse complement strand
CAAATTCAATTCTACGAATATTTTGAATTTAACTTAATTTTTTATCGAGTTAAATTTGGGTTATAAAACTTTCAAGTTTGAGTATTTTAAATTTAATCAACAAATAAAATATGAATGAATTTAATCAAACTTTTAAAATTTTAACGTATTTAATATATTTAATATAAGTTTTACTAATGAATATCTTAATACACTCTTTAAAGTTGTTTAATATATTAATTATAATATTATATTAGATTAAATGTAATTAACAACTTTGTTTATCATTTTTAATATATTAAATGAATATATAATTTAATTTTTGAAAACATCACATTTGTTAGCAAAGTCCATTATATATATATATATATATATATATATGTATGTAAATAACAAATTACAAAATATGGTATTTATATTCATATCATTTTTCAAATATTAAAAGTTGTACATAAAATTTTTACTATTTTTCTCTTTTATTTTTTAGATATATAAGAATAATTTTAATATTTATTTAAATAATAAAATTATTTATTATTTCACACATTTTAATAACGTGGCAAAACTAGCTATTCTAAAGTTATAATACACAATAATTCTAAGCCAAAAAATCTCCAATTTTACAAGAATGAATTCGTAATGGTACATTGTATTATCAAGAAAAGAAAAATCAGACAAATATTTCTGTAGTAACATGCTCACCGCTCCCTAATCTAATAATAAGATTTATATTTGATGCATGAGTGCCTTTTATATACATATAAATGAACTATATATAATAACATAATATCATTTAATTAAATAACTATATATATATATATACAAATAATTTTAATTTTAATTAGGTTTTTTATACTATGATATCATATTATATTAATAAGTAAACATTAAACTAAAAAAACTCTTGAAATTAAATAAGAAGGATTATACCTTTTTATAGGGCATCATCGTAATTTATTGTCGATGTAAATCCATATGTAATTACTTTACCTTTATTTGTGAATAAACCTTTTTAAGGTTTATTACTCTACCTTTTTCCTTCATTCAGGACAAAAGGAATTTGAATTTTATATTTCTTTTAAAAATAAAGATTATCATATTAATAATCTATAATATATACAAAAGTTCATATGTGAAGAATTTTTGAATTGACGAAAATAGTGATTGTTATTCACTAAAATTTTAAATTATTATTGTAAATTATTTTAAAATTAATAAAATTTAAACAATTTATAAGTGAAAATCTTAAAAATAAATTTATTTGATAATAAATAAAAGGTTAATGTTTAAATTATTTTATTTAAAATTTAATTTTTTATTAATCTTAAAAATAAATAAATTTAGCAATGAATAAAAAAGAGTTCAAACTCATATATAATTTTTTTTTATCTTCATACTTTTAATTACACTAGCATTAAAAATAATAAAACTTACATTAATTTGATATAATTTACACATGAAACAAAATTTATATTTTAATATAAAATTCATTAATGAATATTTTATTAATTTTATTTATTTATAAAAAATTTATAAAATAATAAAAAAGTATGTGTTGCACACATGACAATACTAAAATCATATATTCAGAAGCAATTTAAATACGTTATAAAATAAAATTTCTGCGTAAAATTAAATTGGCCGGATCTAACGTTGGAATTTCCGAACCAAAATTGTTAACTTATAAAATGAAAACTATAAATATTTTCTAATAATAATAATAAAAAAAGCTGTTTCAGTCCTATATTCAAAAGCTGGTCTGCTTTTCCTCTTGTACATAACAAGAAGTAAACCACACGTTAAACCGAGATATCCCTTTTTTTTCCCCATTTAATTTTAGTGAAGAATAAATAATCGTATTAAAAAGCAAGATGAAAAGAGAAGAGGTCGTCGAGAATCGGCATTTACTCGCTATCGCTGGCCGTATTGCCGGAGCGATACTTATCTCAAGGGTCATAAAAACCGATTAAGAGAAAATTAAGCTAAAATTATCATATTATAGCATTTACTACATTTATACAAGTTATGTTTAGTCCACTAACTGGTCACGAAACTGATTTTAACTGAACGCCCTGACTCCACCCAAAGCTTCAGGGCTTGGGGATTGGAGCCTATGATTCATGAGGTAGATTGACAAATGGCCCGTCAACAATGACAAAGGAAAAACCTCTCCGGCCGGAAACTTTTCGGACAGAAGTCCGTTCAGTAGAGGTTTTTTCTTTTCTTTTTTTTCTTAATAAACTTATTTTGAAATTTTGACTTTTAAAACATGATTTTGAAATAAAAATATATAAACTATACAATAAAACACGTATAAATATAATATTTATATTTACTTTTCAAATTCATAAATTTATTAAATATCTATTTATTGATGAATTTAAAATGCTTATAAATATTTGTAAATTTAAATTGAAGTTTTTATTCCTTCCGATTCAAATTATAATTATATTGAATTTTAACTAATTTATATGTACTGTATGCATTTCATTCTCACAAATTATATACCAAATGAATTCTAAATTCTAAATTTTCAAATTCATTTTTCCAAAAATAAGGTAATATATCCATAAGAAATTCTATTTACGTTCAGAATCACCACCTTAATTTATTCCGAGGAGAATTATTAATCAAATATAAACACTAAAGATTATTAATTAGCAGTAAATTGTAGGCATTGTGTCAAAGGCCTCAATGATGATTAATAAATAAAATTATCATAAGCATCGCTCTGCCACTTTCATGATCACATTCTATACAAAACAAGAATGAGGATCACATTATAAAAAGTATTTCATCCGATCATCTCTCTTCATGGCATTGTATACGGCTTGAACCTGTGCAACACAAATCATGGTACAGCGCATCTTCTTATATCTAGTTGTGTGTTTGCACGCATGGAAATATGTGTGTGTGTGTGTGTGTTTGTGAAAGAGAGAGAGAGAGAGAGAGAGAGAGAGAGACCTGTTCACTGGAAAAAACTCGAACAGGACCGATGTTGACAGATACATATTTCCCCCTAGATGATAATTTCTGCCTCACCCGACCCTGTTATGACATCTCGTTAGATGTATTGTATATATACACATATATTTGTTTGCATTCTAGTTTGCATGGATGATTTAACTTCTTCATAAAGAAGAAACGATGCAGAAGAAAAATGGAAAGAGCAGTTTCTGTTTCAACATTTATCTTAATTCATTTCCAGGAGTAACATTTTTCTGTGAAAGGAAGAACAAGAATTCAAACAGACGTCGAGCTTGTTCTTCCCTTGAACTGCTCCAATAAAGGAGATCCGAGGTTATGTAAGAACAGTTTGATTGTACCATAAATATGGAAGAGACAGTAGTTACAGAAAAAGCCTATTTCCTCATCATTCAAGCTTTTAGGGTGAAAAAGCGTCATCAAGCCATAAGTTCATCAACTTAAACCAATGTTCTACTTTAAGTTACAGACACCTTACCAAATGCCCACATTACATACATACCTTTAATCTCAGCCTATATCAAGCCTAGTTTTCCAGATGGAAATTTAAGTGCATGAGATCGAAGTTGCATAAATGCTAAATAATCTAGCATTTATTCAAATACCTCATGAAAAGACCCACAATACGCACCTAAGCATTTGACTCAATTCTTGGTGCATGCTTTTCACCTTCACAGAACTAGGTTTGGATCCCCAAAATCAAAAAGAATACCACAACAGAGTTGTCCACGATAACAACATCATGCAGGCAGTTACTCTCTAGTACCCAAATGTTACATGACTATGAGGTTTTAATTTCTTCTAACTTCCTATTTAAGTCTTTAATATTATACCAAAATTACCAGATTCTTTCTTCAGTCAAATCAGACTGATATGTAATACTTAATATAATGGACACCCTCAGGTTTCCACTTTATCTGGTAGGCAATCACTTGTTGTATATGATCCATGAACTTGCAATGTGAAATGGTAATTCATGTACAGTTCAGTCAACTTGCTAGTTAAGATCTTGCCTATGCATCTGCTCCTACATGCTGAAATAAAACGACTTTTATATAAACTATCAGGAATTGAAGTCCAAAAGAGGTCTATAGAGATGTTCTTGAGAATCTGCTTATTCCTAGAGAGAAACAAAATGGTAGTTTTCACCATCACAAAACGCCTAGGTGCATCTGCTTATAGACTGAAGTGCCATCTCAAAATTCATTCTGCTGTCTATTTTCAAATGCATAAACAAATGGGAATCTTCACTAGCAATTGATTTCAGCAGTAAAAATGGGAACAGCCTAATAGGTACCTCAGGAATTGGCTGTTGTATGACAGATTCCACAGCAAAAACCATAGCTTGCACAAAATCATCACCTCCAGTTCCAATTGCTGTAAATCCTCTAACTGTAGGGTATGAATTGACCTGACAAGTTAATAAAAAAACAAAAAGTAAGCAGCCAAAACAATCTCAAAGCGGCCAAACAAAGGAATGCTGAATCATATAAACTTAATCTCTTCAGATTTTAGTTTAAAGTCAATGAAGCTATTGTCTGAAACCCTTGATAGGATTAGAAATAGGAGTGGATATGATATACCTTCTGATCCAAAGCAAGCCATTCATTAGTTGAATCATCCGCTACTGTACCACCAATAACCACATTTGTTGTTTGCCTAACTCTCCCTTCTGTCTTTGATACCTCTGAAATTCCAAAACCACTGGTTAAGTCAATAATATATCTTTACAATTACAGACTTCTACAAGAAAAAGACAATGGCTGATAGATGGAAAAGCGAAAGCAAAAGTTAAAATGCAAAGATTTTAAGCATGCATCAAATTCCGTTGGTAAACTGATAAATAAACCATTTTATTCACTTTTTCGAAAGGGAGCAGTTCCTTCAGTAATCTTGCTCAAAAGTTTCAGACTTTGATACATTTGGTTCTATTTTTTACTAATAAATGCAACAACAAAAAAATACTAATCCTTATCCCAACAAAAAAGAAACAAACAAATTCAGGAAAATAAATAAATAAATCAAAATAAAGTTTAATTCAGAAGATGAAGAGAACCTGAAATTGCTTTGAGAACGGCTTCCTGAGGTGGGCCTTGATCGAGTTCATCTTCCTCGGATGTCGACGAAGACGACGACGGCGTTTCATTGTGAGAGCAATTCAGTTTCTGAGTCCGTTTCCAGAAGTGAACGTCTCGAGTCCTAACAACCGCCCTGTGACATCCGCAGCTCCTTGTCTTCGCCGCAGTAATTCTAAAGCTCCTAAACGTTTTCATGGAGTTGAAATTCCCGTTTCGTTGCAGAGGCCTCCACGGCTCCGTTACGGAAACAGAACGGAACACCGTCTTGCACGCCATCTCTGATACTTTTTTTTTTTTTCACGATTAATTCCTATTTTCTTAAAACAACGGGATATTTTGCTGTCAATGGTTTGTTACGGGCGCCCCCAATTTTCGCCTCGCGGGCTTAGGCAGCTAGGCCTCTTTTATCTGTCCGGTGAACTTACCTAATTATCCTCCCTTGCAAATGAAGTCACTTCAGCTAATTGTCTCTTTCATTCGTGGAAATAAAAAAAGTAGAGTGCTCAAATCATTTTGCCGCCATTGCGCAAGATAAGTCAACAAAACAAAGGATGTTCCGTGAACAACTTAACTAGCTTCTAGTGCTCCCGAGAGCACCTGATCTTGAATTTTTTTTTCCTTTTGGGGGTAAAATAAAACCGTTCCGAAACCCAGTTAAAACCCTAATTTGGAATCATCGGCGGTTCACTTCGATTGATTCTGAGTTAACTCTCACTTGTTCTTGGAAGATGTACGGATCCGATAGAGCTGGTGACGATGCAGAACGGACCGCTTTCAGGAAAGCAGAGAAGAAGTACAAACTTTATTACGAGGATAATTCGAAATCCTCCAAAAAGTACCATTCTCAGACTCAGTTCGCTTTAATTTGGAAATAAACAAAATTCTGCTGATTATTATTTGGTTTGAAATTCTCAGGAAGAAACAACCTAAACAAGTAGATTTATCTGAGGTTTTGGATTTCAAATCCATTTCAGAATCCTATCATCAGAAAGGTGAACTTCCTCCAGGAGTTGAAGATATTAACCGTGAATTTAATCGTCCAGTTTTTCGCTTGGAAAATCGCCCCGGTATCTATTTTTCCCTTTGCATTACATGAGTTTCGAAATCGGGAAGAAATTTGAATTTTTTTTGTTCCTTCTTTGATGAATTCTGTCAAAATGTAGGGTTCTATTTTATTCCTGGGGCGTTGACCTTGGAGGAACAATGTAAATGGATAAAGGAAAGTTTAATGAACTTTCCACAGCCTCCTAACAGAACAAATCATAATGTTATTTATGGGCCTATAAGTAACCTGTTTATTGCGGCGACTGAAGGTAAAGTATTTGTTGAGGATGAAAGGTCAGACAATTGCTTGGGTTATGAGTCAAGTGATTCTGTGAGCAATGCGGATGATCCTCATAAATGGAAATTCTACGAGGATGACGTTGCGCGATTAAGGGCAAAGACTTGCAAATCAGTTTCTGCTTCTGTTTTGCTGCGAAAACTACGTTGGAGTACCCTTGGCCTTCAATTTGATTGGTCCAAGGTAGTTGATACTCCTTTAGTCTTTGACCTTCTTCCTCGTATCTTTTGTTGATGAATCGGTAGCTGTCTAATTAGAGAAAACGATACTGATCCAACAGCACACAATTCTAAGGTTCTTCAAGTTTGATCTAGTTGGTTGAACTTTATTTGGTTCTAGGTTTCTAATTCTGAATCATAAGGATCCTTTTCAACTTTGTGGTCGAAATTTTTTTTTCATGTAACATTCTGATAGTGTTGTAACGCAATAAGGTATCATAAAATTATAGCCGGCTGATCATACTCCTGTCTTAGCCTTGAGAAATGTGCACCATGCCCGATTATAAGTCTCTAATTACTCCATTTTTAAAAAAAATAATAATAAAGGAGCTTATTTATGTTGAAGTGATTTCTAAATTGATATGTATTCATGATGCAGCGGAACTATGATGTGTCTCTTCCTCATAACAAAATACCTGATGCACTGTGTCAGCTGGCTAAAAGAATGGCTGAGCCAGCAATGCCTATTGGAGAAGAGTTCCGGCCAGAGGCTGCAATTGTCAACTATTTTGGGTTAGGTACTCATTGGATATAAGGGTTGGATGCAGATAAATTTGGAATTTTCTGTAAATGTTCTCCAGTTGTTGGCTGTGGTTACTGCTGGAGTGAAAAATATCCTCTAACTTTGTGCGTTATTCTAAATTACGGCTTCAGCTAAACTTGTCTCCTTGACATTCAAATAAATTGAGTGTTGTGATTTGAACCATGGATTTACTTAAACTTGACAATTCTTGAGCATGTCACCTTTTGGACAAAGCCCTTCCTCTCGCTGACTTTTAAACTCTTTTTCCTCTTTCCAGGTGATACACTTGGTGGTCATCTTGATGACATGGAAGCAGATTGGAGTAAACCCATTGTAAGCATGAGGTACTTGCTGTTTCCTTCTTGCTATTTATCCCTTCCAAATTTGAAGAACACGAGTTATAAGTTATTTTCTCTCTCAGTTTGTGGTATCCTCTTGTTTTGATTTTGACCCATTTTTCTCTCCAGTTTGGGCTGCAAAGCTATTTTCCTTCTGGGAGGAAAGTCTAGACAGGATGAACCGTTAGCTATGTTTCTCCAAAGTGGCGACGTTGTACTCATGGCAGGAGAAGCAAGGGAATGGTTTCATGGTGAGATTTCACTTCTCAGTGGTTTCCTCTGTCACGGATTATTTCCCTATGATTTTGAATTTTTTTTTTTATAGACTTGAACTTGATGATAAAATCTGTCTCCATCAATTAGCAATTCAAATGCTGCAATCAAAATTGTTTTAGATGTGCACTTACTATTTGCACTGGAGTAGTAGATTCCTTGCTTTGTTTTTGCCAATGCGAGGGACAAATACATGATTAAGAGAATTTTTTTAATATATTTATTCTAGATGAATAATAAACATCCTTGGGTAGCATATAAGCGACAGATATATGCTGGTACAAGCAATATCGACTATAGTATGTATGTTTAGAAACTTTGAACCTGAACAGCCATGGTAGATTAATAGTTTATATGTGGACCTCGTCCATTTATGTGATTAATATTCTTTATCCAATCATCTGATAGAACCAATTAATCAGCTCAACCGTTCTTGAATTTCTTGCAGGTGTGCCTCGCATATTCACGGACGAAGTAAATGCTGAAATCGCTCCTCTTGAATTGCAGTTCTCACATGAGGATGATCGTTGTTTCTTGGACTATATTAGAACTTCAAGGATCAACATCAATATCAGACAAGTATTTTAATTTTTTTTAGCCAAAAAAAAAGAAGTCATTTGATTATACGATTTTTTCTCCATCGGTTTAGTTTACTGTTTCGACTTAGAGGTCTTTCCTTGAAGGGCATTATCAATCCAAACCTTCTGCTTGGTCATTGCTTATGTAAGATTCTGCTCAACAATTTTGTACGAAAAGAGAGGGATTCATTTTAGTAAAAATTTTTGGTTTCACTTTCGTACTGTTAAGCAGTTTTCTGTTGGCCCAAAACAAAACAGTATTACAAAATCAAAATTTTGCAGGAAACAAAATGGGTTAAGATCACACTTTCCCCTAATGAAAAGAAGGATTTTGGTGGAAAATCAAAAAGTGTTTCTTTTATTTTGGTGGAAAAGCGTTTCCCTAATGAAACGAAGTAAATGCTGAAATCGCTCCTCTTGAATTGCAGTTCTCACATGAGGATGATCGTTGTTTCTTGGACTATATTAGAACTTCAAGGATCAACATCAATATCAGACAAGTATTTTAATTTTTTTTAGCCAAAAAAAAAGAAGTCATTTGATTATACGATTTTTTCTCCATCGGTTTAGTTTACTGTTTCGACTTAGAGGTCTTTCCTTGAAGGGCATTATCAATCCAAACCTTCTGCTTGGTCATTGCTTATGTAAGATTCTGCTCAACAATTTTGTACGAAAAGAGAGGGATGCATTTTAGTAAAAATTTTTGGTTTCACTTTCGTACTGTTAAGCAGTTTTCTGTTGGCCCAAAACAAAGCAGTACTACAAAATCAAAATTTTGCAGGAAACAAAGGGGGCTAAGATCACACTTTTCCCTAATGAAAAGAAGGATTTTGGTGGAAAATCAAAAAGTGTTTCTTTTATTTGTGGAGAATCAAATTTGAACCCACCCCCTTTCGGACCAGAACCTTAATCTGGCGCTTTAGACCAACTCGGCCATCTGCGCTTAGTAGCGTTGTGTCAATTTTTAATAATTATCTAATTTAAAATTTAGGTATACATAAATTTTGGTTTATAGTGATGACCTTATTGTATAGGTTTCTTTTATTTTCTGACCAATTTCCTTATGTAAACCTGATCTCCCTGGTACACCAATTGATTTCCTAAAATAGATAAACCATTTTGCTCTATCAATGCATAATTGAATAAATCTTCTTGTTATGATTTTTTGTACTTATTTAATTTATAAAAATATATCTGTGATTAATAATCGTATATCTATTAATAGAGCATCGAACTTTTAATTTCAATTTAAATTTGGATAATCTCCCACTATTAAAAAAATTACGCATTTGGTCGTTATCGTAATTTAAAAAAATCGAGATTTTTTTTTCCTTTCAAACCTTTTTCACATTTCAAGACGCAAAAGGACCCAAGTGCCCATTGAATTGATATTTTCCAAAGCTCGTGCTATCTATAAAACTCAAGCTCATTGGCTTTTTCCGTTGATGGTTGGCTAAAGCATGAGGTTGAAGTTAGTATTCACATAACGGTCTATTGCCAGTGCCACCATTCCAAAAAACTTCCCACTTCCGATTTCCTAGACGCAATAATGCTCGACACCAATAATTAAGTTTCACTTCACTTTTTCAGTTATAATAATTAAGTTTTAAAATAAGAATCCAATTGATGCGTATGTTTAATATGAATTAAAAACACTTTAAAATTTTTTATATTTAATGCATTGCTTCATGAATTTTTCGTTAAAAAAAGGTTATATATTAATTATAAATCTTTTATATCATAAATCAATAATTTCGTGTTTTTTTTTTTTTTGTAAAATTAATTCCATACAATTTGATAATTGATTAAAACAATAAAGAGACATGAGATTATTAGATTTTCAATTCACATGCACAAAAACCAAATTGGCTTTGCTTTCATTGTATTGTATATAAAAAAATTTGACTTATTATCTATGAAGTCATTTTTGCCATCTCCAAAAATAATTATTAAATATTACTCCTAAAGGTAGAGAGAATGTTTCAACAGATTTGGAAAAAAAAAAAAGAAAATTATTAAATGTATTATAGAACAAATAAAAGTTATGGCATTGATGCGACAATTAGCATTTTAAAAAATAACTTACTAATATAAAGTTTTATTTAAGATTAAAAATCAAACATCCATTTTTAACAGGAGTATTTTTTTATGAAAAAAAAAATATTATTAGTTAAATAAAAAATTTTAAAATAATATAATAAGAGGATCAAATTTATATAAATTATAATAAAGAGATTGTAATTCAGATTTAGATATAGTATACGAACTAGTAGCAGACTTCGTTTTGTAAATATCATTTGAAAAATAATTAGAATATCATATAAAATATGAGAAAAAAATTACTATGAACATAATACGAATATATGAACCTATCAAATCTATATAACACGAGTCATTAAATGCATTAAAATTTATATAAATAATGAAATACCTTATATATGATTTTGAAATATGAAACTATATTAATACAGCAAAAAAATATAAATTTTTAGGTATAGATGATATCGTAGGTCTATTTGAGCAAGTGATGGGATAAATTTTGATAAAATAAAAAATAAAAATGACGGTAAAATTAATTATTATAATATTAAAATTAAAATTATTATTAATGAGATATGCATTTGGATAACAAACGGATAAATTGACAATAATGTAAAATGTTTATAATATTTTTTCTTTATATTTGTAAAGTTTGCATATAATGCAATTTTAACTCAT
>JBBYHO010000001.1:4946569-4958291 GCA_038382025.1 Adansonia gregorii | reverse complement strand
ATGGACATGGAGCTAAGGCGTATATGATCTGAATGTGCTTCAGGCTCGGGGAACATTGGTCCCCATGGTCTAATATACACGTGCAAGCTTACATTTCATGCTAGTATTTCATATTTGCACTTTTTGTTGAATCCATGTGAGTCCAAAACTTTAAAGGTGTGAAAGCTAAGCTAGTGCTCTGCCCTAGAACCCCTAAAGCTGACAGATCACAATTCACAGGAATTTTAGTTGGCTGGGAATAGCAAATTAGAACTTTTTATTCGTCAACTTAGAAGAAGTAATCAATTATTTTGTTGTGGCTTTCAATTTTCCAGGTACTGGACAATGCCGGAGTACAAATGCTACTGGAGGGTACTGAACCCTGAGACGAAGGTTTCCTTTATTTTTGGGCCACTTGCTGCCAGGAGATATGGCACTGATATGACCCTGTGGGAAAGCCTTCAAGGGAGAGGAGATCCCTATAAAACTCTCCTGAGGGAAGGCACAACTGCCCTTCTCAACTCCTATAACAGCCTTCAATTCCCATACAATTCAATTGGTGTTGTCACACATATGAATTGGGCCCTGATGGGTTCAACCAGAGGCGTCCTCATAACTGCTTTACGATTCATAAGGGCTAATTCTGGCTCTGGCGGAGTTACCTGCAAATTAAACCCCTGCAAATGATCTTATATCATTATTTGCCACAACATTTCTGATTTTATAGGCTTTTCATTTTATATTTGTTTCTATAATTCTGTGACATCGTATGCCATTCTCTTAGCATTCATCACGTGCCAGCAGTATTCTGAGCCTAGAAGAGGTTTTTTTTTTTTTCTTTACCTATGTTCTGAGAATAAAATTGGAGTTCCCAACTTCATGCTATAAGCTATTCGCTATGATTTACATAGCTAGAAAGCTGAATTAATTCTGCCCTTTTTCCAATAAAGAAAAAAGAAGAAAAAATTTTGCTCTGTTACTAACCTTTGGTCGCCGGTTGCTTATACATTAAGCACAGCAGATGAATGTAGCTCCTAAATCTGTGTGGTCATCCATTGAAAGCTCCACCTACTCGAGCTTGTTCTAATTCTATACCATTAAGCCCCATATTTCCCTAATAAATAATGTCAAAGGTGCCATTGTTGGACACTCAAGGTTGGCTCCACGAGCCCTCCCCTCTCTTCGGTAGAGCCTCCAATTCTTCACAAAAGAATAAAGATGGAAGCACAATTGGAGGGAAGCTAGGTCACAAATTGGTCAGCAAATTTGTTGTCAGCGGAGTCTAGACAACTATATACTAGGTTAAAAATGGAAGTTGGAAGTTGGAACAACACTACAACAGGCTGAATGTTTTACTTCTCTTTGTACTTTAATAGTCCAATGTCCCTAAGTTTATGTGGTGCCGAAATTTTTATGATTTGGGTTGCCTACACATTAAAAATTAAGTTGCCAATTTGATTAGCCTGTTCACGACAATTAAACACAGCCTTTTTTCCCCCCTGCTCTTCATCTACTTGGGCTGACACTGGCTTAACTTCTTGAAAATGATTCTACTAATGTAATTCTCTAGGCCAATAATCATTCCACTGTCTCTTGTAGGATGAAGCATGTATATCCAAGACTTTAACATTGGATGGGCTTGGGTTTTATATACCTTCAGTTGCGTTTGTAAGTTTCTGTCATTGGTCTAAATATCCTTATCTAATATTCACTAAATTATATTTCCTTTCGAAAAAAGAAAACTGTCACTGCTGGTGGGAGGAGGGAAGAAGTAGAAGTGTTTAATGGCAAGAAGAAAAGAAAGATACGTGTAGATTTTTTATTCTGCCCGTTTCGAGCATATTTGCACAAGGAATGAATGGTTATAATCTTCGACATTTCAAACAAGGAGATCAATAAAACACCATGAATCAATCCACTATGCAACTTGGTGCAAAAAAGTTCAGCTTGTTTTGGTCATCGATTGTATGAGTTATTACCATGCTTCGCCAATTAAAATAGCCAAGAGATTTTTTTGAAGTGTTTAACCACATTTTAGATCAATAGAAGGGGACCACTCTCTATTTTTTCTAGCATGACACTCATGGAGGCAAAAACCCGGGCGCCTTTCCTGTACACAAACTACATAACACCATGAATGAGACCTCCTCAATCACGTTATTTGGCATTGAATGGGTGGTTGATGATTCCTTGATAGCGGAAGCAGAGCCCACGTCAAGGGTTACGGCCTATGGACAATTTAAGGGGGTCCCTGAGATGATTTAATGCTGGTGGCTCATCTTGATTTTGGATTCATTGATAGCGATTACGATGGCAGTTCAGTCAGCAAGATCTCAAGGAATCCGGCGGCCGAGGTTGAACGTAAATTATTTGTAATGGGCGGCAGGCAAGAGAAGTTCAAAATAACTAGAGGAATCTGCAAAATTCCAAGTAAATTTTTTTTATAACGAGAGAAATGGTAATTCAATTTGTGGAGTACACTACGATAATTAATGGGGTATTAGAATCTATCATTGTATTTTGACATTAAATCTTTTTTATAATAATCTGAAGGAAATCCGTAAGATATCATTTTCTCTAATTTTTAAAATTTTTTTTTTGATAATTAAAGTTGCCAAGGTTTCATTACCACAGCCACATGGTTGTTGGCACCTATTAAATCATAGCTTTACAATTTTTCATGCTCACATATTTGCTTATTTTTATTTTAGAATACATATATATTATATAGTTATGCTCATTTTTAATATTCGATTGTTTATTTCTCTATGCTATTATTATTGTTAAATTTAAATATGAAATTATAAAAAAAATTAATAAATTAATAAATATATGATAACACCTATTTAACAATTTTTATAACTAATAATTCTAAGCTTATGCTATTGCTCCGTTGATAATCGTATCACGTTATGAGATGATTTTTAATAATACGGCGCAAAATAGTATTACTTTTTAACATGTACGTGTAAAAAGAGATATGACATTATTTTTCTTTAATTTTTATTAGTAGATCATATTAATTTAATACGATAGCTGATATCAAATACTTATGCGTATAAAAATTAATTATTTTTATTATCTTTACTGAATCATTTTTTTATTTTTCTTTTATTTTTAATTTTTAATTTATTGAGTTTGTAACAACATTTTCCCATTCTTTTTTTTTGTTATTTTATTTGATTTTTGGGCTCCTTTCACTTAGTAAAAATCTATTAATAATTTTAAAAAATAATAAATAGAGAAGGTTGGACTGAAAAGAAAAAAAAATTGCTTCACTACCTCAAACCTAGTTTAATTTTAATATCATGTTTGACAACATGATATTATCTTTGAATTTATATTAACATAAGATCATACTTCTTCTTAGCTTCTAAATGAATATCGAAAGAGTTAATCTTACTTCCATAAAAATATAAAATTTAAATGGTTGTATCATTGATTCACTATTCTTTAAATCATTTTCGTTCTTTTGGTAAAAAAGTTAAAGAAATTTAATTTAATTAAAAAAATTAATTAATGGATGTTTTATTTTAATTAAATAATTAAAATTTAAAGAATATTTATTTTTAAGGAACTTTCAAAAGTTTTATTTGAGGTAACATTTTATGATTAATTAGTGTATAGTCCTTTATACATTTTCCAATTTTCAATTTAAACTCTAAAAAAAGGGAAATTATTAATGCGCATATGATATCACGCGCAAGGAAATGAAGTGCTCGCTGTCCGTCTGTGGAATAGTGTACTAGTAATTCAAGAAGCTGAACAAAAATGGCTGTCAAACCTCTCCTTCTCTTTTTACCGCCGATTATACTCTCATCTTGGTCATCACCTTCAAAGGTCATGCTTTCACCATTGAAGAAGCCACCACCGAGAGCATCCATGGAGCGTTTGTGGAGAACAAGCTCATGTCACTCCAACTGGTGGATTTTTACTTGTACAGAATTTGGAACTTAAATCCCGTGCTTTGAAACGTACTGGAAATCAACCCCGACGCGCGGGTTCAAGCAGAGTAAGCTGATCGAGTGAGGAGGACTAACAGTCATGGTCGTCGGTCGTTCGTACACGGCGTTCCGGTGCTTCTCAAGGACGCGATAGCGACGAACGATAAAATGAATACGACAGCAGGATCATACGCCTTGGTGGGGTCTGTGGTTGGCCGCGACGCGGGAGCGGTGGAAAGCTGAGGACAGTTGGGGCTTTTATTTTAGGGAAGTCGAGTCTAACGGAGTGGTATTCTTTTCGAGCCTTTTCGAGCCTTGGGTAAAATTTCTAACAGCTGGCCTGCTTGAGGCTGACAAGCGCAGGTCCGTCAGGGTTTCCATCCGCTTGAACCTGGTCGTGTCTGTATATTATTATTATTTTTTTAATTTGTTTTGGTGGTACTGGCTTTTGCCTTTGCAGAATCCTTATGTTGCAGAGGCGGATCCCTGTGGATCAAGCAGCGGTTCAGCCATATCAATGGCTGCCAACATGGTGAGCGTTTCACTTGGGTCAGAGACTCATGGTTCTATTTTTGGCCCAGCTGACTATAACTCTGTAGTAGGTTTGAAGCCAACCGTTGGACTCACTAGAAGGGCTGGTGTTGTTCCAATCTCATCGAGGCAGGGCACAAATGGGTATGATTTTCTTTTCAAATGAATATTAGATATAAGTCAAAATCTAAAATAGGTAATCTCATCTGTAACCACAGTAGATAATACTTCAACTCAAATGATAAAGATTTGCTTTTTCAAACTCACCTTCACAATTTGAATAGATTATAACAATTGAATTTTTAAAGACAGTTAGCTTGAATTTGGGAAAAAAAAAAAGAGTAAACATGGGATTTCTGTTTTATAGAATAAAGTCACATATATTGAGTTGACTGAAATGATCAACAAAACAAACATAATATTTAAAGCTAAAAATTTGCTAGACTCCAAATATCAGTTTAAATTAAGTCCAAAGGATTTGGGTTGGTTAAACTTGAAACAGACTGAAAAAAAAAAAAAAAAGAAGTCTAACTTTTCTTACAATTGCAAGAATTGCATGAATTATGGTTTATAAAAAAAAACATATTTGAGAACAAATTGCAGAGTGTGACAAAAGATGGCAGAGTCTTTGGTGTCAAATTCTGAAACTTGTTTTAATGCCAACTAAAGCCAAGGGTTGTGGTTGAATAAGAGGCTTTGTAGTACCAAATTCACACACTGCCTTTTTATTGAGGCCTCGAGCAAGTGGCTAGTGCCTCTGATGCCATAAATTAAAAAAAAAAGGAAAATATTAAGTTTTATTGAAGGTTTGAATGCCAAATGCATTAATGATTCATAAATGTGTGTATATATATATATATAGTCAAGTTACATGATAAATTTACGGTTAAAATACGTAAGATAATTTGAAATACAAAGGTTCTCAGATTGGAACATTGTTTGCTATAGTCGATTATGACAAATCTTTATTCTTCGAGGTGAATTCAAATTGGAGCATTATTTGCTGTAATTGAGTAAGACAAATCTTTATCTTTACTGGTTTTAAAATATCTCAAATACAGCAATCACTGAAAAACAGGCAACCTATATACACACTGGAAAACTGTCATGAAGCATGCTTAAGATTCTCCTAGCAATGCGGATTCAGAATAGATTGCCGCTCCCTTATATAGTCGACAATTAAGGGGACAAAAAAAAGAGCTTTGAGCCTTAACAATCTATCAATTGTATGCATCCACTGCGACATGCTATTTGATTTGTTTATTCAACTTTTAGACTATCTATAAACTATAAAGTTGATAATTTTCTTTGATAATGATGACATAAAAGACCGATAGCCAGGACAGTGGCGGATGCAGTTCATTTACCGGATACAATTGTGGGCTCTGACCCAAGAGATAGTGAAGCGATATCAAAGGCTGCTAAATTCATTCCCGATGGCGGTTATAAACAATTCCTCAACGAAGATGGGATTGTAGGAAAGAGGTTGGGGGTTATTAGACATCCATTTTTGGACTCTTTAAACAGATCCATTGCTTCAACATTTGAGAGTCCCCCGGACATACTCAGGTATATGCAGCAGTAATCCACTAATTTATTGTAATTGTTATTTTTATTTGTAGAAATACATGTTTAGTTGCATTTAAGGCAATATAAATGTCTTGTTTATTCCATTTTGAAAATTATAGAGCAAGAGGAGCGACTATAATTGATGACCTAGATTTAGCAAATATTGATACAATTTCAGATTCTACAGGAAGTGGTGAGATGATACTAATGCTGGCTTAGTTCAAGAGTTCTTTAAATGAATACCTAAAAGAGCTTGCAATCTCTCCTGTGAGATCACTTGCTGACATTATTGATTTCAACCAGAATAACCCTGAGTTGGTATATATGCATATGCATATATACAATTGTTTCTCGATGAAATCAATGCCAATTTTATCAAGAGATTCAATTGGCTTATGCAAAGCTTTGCTCATGATCTTTAATAAAATATTTCTACTGCGTAAGATGCAGGAAAGCCTTGAAGAGTATGGTCAGAACACTTTTATTGACTCAGATAAAACAAATCGGAGTGGGGAGGAAAGAGGAAAAGCTGTTAAATATATTTAAAAACTTTCACAGGATGGATTTGAGAAACTGATGACAGACTATGAGCTGGATGCATTGGCTGCGCCTGGTATATCACTAGCTACTGTGCTGGCAATTGGTGGCTACCTGGGTATTTCTGTCCCAGCCGGGTATCGAAGCAATGGGATGCCGTTTAGGATATTTTTTGGACGGTTGAAAGGTTCAGAACCAAAGCTAATTGAGAGTGCTTATGCTTTTGAACAGGCCACGAGGCTAAGAAAACCTACTTTTTTTCAGAATCATTCGATCCAACCGTTGGAACCGTTCTGATAGATTTGATGTTTTTGTATGGAACTGCTGTGACAATTTCTTCAAATCATGTATATATACTAATGTTAAATAACTGTTTCATCATGCAATCTTTTCTTTCAATTGTTTGTATGGCTTTTTCAGGCTTTTGTATCAGCTGGCCTTCCTGTTCTCTAGCCAGTTCCAATAGTTTCCCCATAATCATCAAATCAAAATTGCAAAACCAAGGCCTTATGTACATGGTAGAAAGATTGATATAATAACCATGGCTCGAATCCTTAACAAAGTGCTTTGGGCTTATCAACCCTAAAAATTGCTTGAGTTTTCTTTCTTAAGCACATTTCATTCATAAAATTGTTTAAGTTGAATCCTGTAAATTGGACTATAAGCTTAAGGGACAAACCAATCTTAGACCCATATTAACCAAGTTCAAATTACATTAAAAAAACTCAGACATTGTAGGTGATTAGATTTAGTTCATCAACAACATTGACGAGGAGAAGACAAACCATTGCTTTCCAACTACAAAATATTGTTAAAAACAATTTTAATTTTAATTATTTTTGTGAATGATTTTCTCCTTTTTGGTTGCTCATGAATGACGTGTAAATCTATGTCTAAACTATTTTTTCCCCCTTTTTAAAAGAAGTTATACCTACTCGAGAATAGCTTGGTGCTGTAACTCGACATAAATATTGTTAGAATGATAAATTTGTAATTTTTCCTCAACTAAAAATGCCAAGCTCTACCACACAAAGATGCCGTCTTTCTACCTGAAAAACTTGCCAAAGAACCTAATTAAACAGTACTATAATGAATTCACCGGAAATGGACGGCAATGGCCTTGAGGCTTGAACTGGTCATACAGTAAGGATGGCGTTGACAGCTGCATTGTTAATATTCCTTGTCCCAAATACCTGTGCGTTTCCGCAGTTGACTTGGTTTGGCGTCCGTAAACGGTCACACTCTCATCCTACCTTACATTACAAATAAAAAATCCCTGCTTCATGCATTTAAAAATGGCGTCTTTTGAATCATTCAATCCGTTAGAACCCCAAGATGGTATCTATGTATAGGATCGGAATTTGGCATCTAAATCAAATGGAAAAGTGGGGTGTAAAACTTAGCAAGTTGTCTTAGTGAGTCTGATTCCTCGATTGCTGCTTTAGCCATGGCTGCCAATTCTTCTCTAAGAAGCTCTTCTGTGTTCCTGTTTTGGACTCTTTCATCCATATTTTCATCTGGGTTTTCCACCGGTACAAACAATTATTCATTCTCAATCAAAGAGGCAACAATCCAAGATATAAAACTAGCTTTTGAGAGAAACCAAACCACTTCAAGGCAACTCGTTGAGTTCTATCTTGGAGAAATCGCCAGACTCAATGGGCTCCTTAAAGGGATCATAGAAGTGAACCCTGATGCATTGCTTCAAGCTGATTGTGCAGACAAAGAACGGAAGTATGAAGTACAAGGTTCACTGCCTGACTTGCATGGCATTCCCATTCTGCTCAAGGATAACATTGCTACTAAAGACAAGCTGAACACCACGGCCGGCTCGTTTGCATTGCTTGGGTCAGTCGTGCCTAGAGATGCAGAGGTAGTGGAGAAATTGAGAAAAGCTGGAGCAATCATTCTTGGTAAGTCTGGTTTGAGTGAGTGGGCTGATTTTAGGTCGCTTAATGCACCCAGTGGCTTTAGTCCTAGAGGTGGCCAGGGTAAGGTGAGTTAAAATGAATTATTCCATCCTAAATCATTTGTGATCTTCCGATCTTTAGACTTTTGCTGGTGTGTAAATAACAAATGCACAATGAATACACTACTTTTCCCCCAAATAATAGTTACACGAAGTAATAGAGCCTGTTCTGTAATGGCGTGCAGAATCCTTATGTCTTATCTGCAACTCCCTGTGGGTCAAGTAGTGGATCAGCAATATCAGTGGCTGCAAACTTGGTGACAGTGTCACTAGGGACAGAGACTGATGGTTCCATCTTATGTCCTGCCAGTTTTAATTCAGTTGTGGGCCTTAAACCTACAGTTGGTCTTACCAGCCGAGCTGGTGTCATTCCAATTACTCCAAGACAGGACACCGTTGGGTTAAGTTGCTCTTTTATACTAGCTCCTTTTTACTGTTATTTTGAAATGATTTTTCTTTTTTCTGATTTGTCGTTAATTTGTGATTTTGATTATTAATGGTAAAAAGCTCAACAATATACCCTGCCGCCCTATTGCATTTAACAGGCCCATCTGCAGGACGGTGTCGGATGCTGTCTATGTTCTTGATGCCATTGTAGGCTTCGATTCTAATGATGAAGCAACCAGATACGCGTCATATTACATCCCACGAGGTGGCTACAAACAATTCCTCAATCCCTATGGGCTCAAAGGAAAGAGATTGGGGATAGTGAGAAATCCGTTTTTCAAAATTGCTCAAGGGTTAGGCTTAGGCCGGACTTTTGAGAACCATTTACAGACACTTTGGTAAAACACAACTATAAAATCATTACTAGTAGCAGTAATTTTTATTACAGTTGGAATGACCGGCTTAAGCCAAAATGCCTAATGGATTAAATTAATCACTGTAAATTCAGGCGAGAAGGTGCCGTTGTTGTGGATAACTTGCAAATAGCCAGCATTGATGTTATATTAAATTTCACCATAAGTGGTGAAGCGGTAGCCACCCTAGCTGAGTTCAAGTTGTCCTTGAATTCCTACCTCAAAGAGTTGGTGGTTTCCCCAGTGCGATCATTGGCAGATATTATAGCTTTCAACCTGAAATTCCCGGATTTGGTGGGCATAAGACCATGAAATCTATGCATATATACATTATTTCAAGATGCAATATTCCACATCATTAGTAATCATACTCATTGTTGGTTAATATGGTGAGCTTTGCAGGAATTAACAGACAAAATAGGCCAAGATATCTTTTTGGCAGCCCAAGCCACAAATGGGATTGGTGCTCAAGAGAGGGCAGCATTGTCAAATCTGGAAAATCTCACAAAAAATGGGTTGGAGAAGCTGATGAGAGACTACAGGTTAGATGCATTGGTGAGCCCAAGGTCAGATGCTTCTCCAGTGTATGCAATTGGAGGGTTCCCAGCAATTATTGTACCTGCCGGATATGACAGCCAAGGGGTGCCTATTGGCATTTCATTCGGGGGATTGAAGGGGTCGGAGGCCAAGCTGATTGAAATCGCATATGCCTTTGAGCAAGCTACCAAGATTAGGAAACCTCCATCATTCAAACCTTGAAAATCCAACAGAAATTGCATGGGGTTTAACGTCCTACTCCGTTACCTATTTATCTATATGCCATTTATGGACAGTATGCAATAAACTCTTTATTCTAAATTAATTATTTGTTTTATAATTCGTATATTGATATTATGTTCATGTTTTTTGTTATGTCTTAATTATTGTTAAAATAGTTTATATTTATATAAATTTGATACATTCCTACTTTATATTTTATAAATTTTAAGACATTCATGTATATATATTGTATCATGGAAGAATATAATTTTGAAACTAGCAACACACAAGAACTGTAGACTATATAAAACTATTACCGTAGACTCTATGAGATCACAAACACAAATAAATGGGCTTGTTGATGTAGACTGCGTAAGAACTCGAGCATAAATAAACTGGCTTCAAAGCGTGTATCTATACTATTATCTTTAAAATTTTATTCACCTCCACTATTGGTGTGCAAAAAGGTTATGAACATATAAACCTCAACGATATAACAAAGCCCAATGACTGATTATGTATTACTGAGCAGTGTATTACGAAATTAATAAACTTCGATAAAGATTTTTTACAACAAGTTTTTATAAAAGAAATCCAAAAGAGTTTGACTATGAGGGAGTAAGGATTGAAAAGTTTCAGTAATTTTTTCTTCCTGAACACAGATATATATATATATAGGTATGTATATATATAGGCAATTACATGTTTGTTAAAACAAACATAACTTTGTCTTAAAGTGCTTGTCTGTACAGACATTGTTTGTTTAGAACAAATAGTTAAAAAATTCTTATAGACATAATTATTTGATTTTTCTGAATAAATTCAATCTTTTTATAATGATCAGATAAAAAATAAAATTTAATTAATTAAAAAATAAATTAGCTGCACCTACCACGTGCCAAGTGTTATATTAATGCACAAATAGCTCACTCAAAAGTGTGACCCACATATGTCCAATTTATTAGAAACACATAATTTTTTATATTTAAAGAATTTATTCTTTTGATTCTTTTCTAACGTGGGAGTGTATATTATTTTAAAAATATTTAACAATTTCCTTTCATTTTTAAAATAATTCATATTTTGATAATTTCAAAAATTAAATACATAAATAAAAGTGTCTTACGATTAAATTTTTACTTAACAAAAATATACTAAAATTAACCAAAATTACATAGTAAACTATACTTTAAATTAATTATTCTATTTAATTAATCGAACACGTCTCACATAATAATTTTAATATCAATTAATACACTAATATCTATAAATATTATTATTTTTTAATATCATATTTATATAATTATATATAATAAATAACGTCTCAATTTTTTTATTTTTAAATTAATATTTTATTTTTAACCTTTTTCTTTTTCTGAAAAAGGTATTATTGCAACTTGCTATGTGTACCACGTTTATTGAGCAGGAAATTTATTAAAAAAAAAAAAGGCATTTTGGCATTGGATCCTGAACCTTCAAAATAAAATTTAGCACGATCAATGGCCAAGAAATGTCTTTAGTTGGTCCCTGCTAGCCACTAATACATGAAAGAAGATATTTGCTTCAACATATGGCCCTCTCGGTTCTCACCCGTCGTGGTTGTTCGAATGAGCCAAATATCGGAAAAAATAATT
>JBBYHO010000001.1:4918417-4931381 GCA_038382025.1 Adansonia gregorii | reverse complement strand
GCTCATTTCACAGATAAACTTTGATTATAAGGAAAATGGTGGAAAAAAAACTTTTCTTCCAAATCCAAAACATCAATATCGTCTATCTTAATGAAGTGAACTTCATTGTAGTGGCTTTGCAAAAAGAATGGAGATTATTTTGAGTATCCAAGTTTGTCTCAATTTGCGGATGAACTATGATTATATCAAAAATGGTGGAAATAAAAGCTTTTCTTGCAAATCCAAAGCATCAATACTATTTATCCCAATAAGGAGAATGTATTTGTAGTGCACATAACAAAAAAAATAGAGATTATTACGAGCATCTAGGTTCATCTAATTTTATAGAACATTAATTATGAGGAAAATGATGGAAATAAAAACTTTTCTTGCAAATCCAAAGCATCAATATCGTGTATCCTAATGTGGAGAACATGATTGTAGTGCCAATAACAACAGTAATGGAGATTATTATGAGTATCAAAGTTTATCTCATTTCATGGATGAACTTTGATTATAAGGAAAATGGTGGAAAGAAAAGTTTTCTTGTAAATCCAAAGCACCAATATCATGTATCTCAATGATGAAAACATGATTGTGCTACCTACAACAAAAAGAATTGAGATTATTATGAGTCCTTAGTTTTTCTCATTTCATGGGTGAACTTTCGTTATTAGGAAAATGGTGGAAAGAAAAGCTTTTCTTTTAAATCCAAAGCATCAATATCATGTATCCCAATGTGGAGAACATGATTGTATTGCAATAACAAAAAGAATGGTGATTATTATGAGTTTTCAAGACTGTCTCATTTCATAGATGAATTTTAATTATTATGAAAATAAAGGAAAGAAAAGTGTTTCTTGCAAATTCGAAGCATCAACATCATGTATCCCGATATAGAGAACAAGATTGCAGGGCAAATAACAAAAGAAATAGAGATTATTATGAGAATCCAAGTTTGTCTTATTTCATGGATGAACGTTGGCTATAAAAAAATGGTGGAAAGAAAAACATTTCTTGCAAATCCAAAGCATCAATATCTTGTGTCCCAATGTGAAGAACGTGATTACAGTGCCCATAACAAAAAGAATGGAGATTATTATGAGTATGAAAGCTTGTCTCTTTTCATAGATGAATTCTGATTATAAGGAAAATGGTGGAAAGAAAAGCTTTTGTTGCAAATTGGAAGCATCAATATTGTATATCCCAATACGGAGAACAAAATTGTAGTGCCAATAACAAAGAGAATGGTGATTATTATGAGCATCAAAGTTTATCTCTCTTCATGAATGAACTTTGATTATGAGGAAAATGGCAGAAAGAAAAGCTTTTCTTTCAAACCTAAAGCCTTAATATCATGCATCCCAATGTGGAGAACAAGATTTTAGTGCCAATAACAAAAAGAATGGAGATTATTACAAGTATCCAAGTCTTTTCTTGCAAATTCAAAGCATTAATATCACCATCCCAATATGGACAAGAAGATTGTAGCGCCAATAACAAAACTAATGGAGATTATTATGAGTATCAGAGTTTGTCTCATTTTATGGATGAACTTTGATTATAAGGAAAATGGTGAAAAGAAACACTTTTCTTGCAAAACCAAAGCATTATTATCATGTATCCTAATGATGAGAACATGATTGTAGTGCCCATAACAAAAGGAATGGAGATTATTACGAGTATCCAAGTTTATCTCATTTCATGGATAAACTTGATTATAAGAAAAATGGTGGAAAGAAAAGCTTTTCTTGTAAATCCAAAGTGTCAATATCGTGTATCCTAATATGGAGAACATGATTGCATTGCTAATAACACAAAAAGAATGGTGATTATTATGAGTGTCCAAGTTTTTCTCATTTCACGGATAAATTTTGATTATAAGGAAAATGGTAGAAAAAAAAGCTTTTCCTGTAAATCTAAGGCATCAGTATCGTGTATCCTAATAGGGAGAAGAAGACTATAGTGCCAACAACAAAAGGAATGGAGATTATTATGAGTATCAAAGTTTGTCTCATTTCACGGTTGAATTTTGATTATAAGGAAAATGGTGAAAAGAAAAGCTTTCTTGCAAATCCAAAGCATCAGTATCATGTATCTTATTATGGAGAAGAAGATTTTAGTGCCAACAATAAAAGGAATGGAGATTATTATGAGCATCAAAGTTTATCTCATTTCACGAATGAACTTTAATTATAAGGAAAATGGTGAAAAGAAAGGCTTTTCTTGCAAACCCAAAGCATTAATATTGTGTATCCCAACGATGAGAACATGATTGTTGTGCCCATAACAAAAAAAATAGAGATTATTATGAGTATCCAATTTTGTCTCATTTTGTGGATTTAGTTTGATTATAAGGGAAGAAGAGGAAAGAAAAACATTTCTTGTAAATCCAAAGCATCAATATCGTGTATCCTAATATGGAGAACATGATTGTATTGCCAATAACAAAAAGAATGGTGATTACTATGAGTATCCAAGTTTGTTTCATTTCACTGATCAATTTTGATTACAAGGAAAATGGTGGAAAGAAAAGCTTTTCTTGCAAATCTGAAGCATCAATATCATGTATCCCAACGTGGAGAACAAGATTGTAGTGCCAATAACAAGAAGAATGGAGATTATTACGACAATCCAAGTTCGTCTCACTTCACAAATGAACTTTGATTTGAAGGAAAATGGTAGAAAAAAAGCTTTTCTTGCAAATCCAAAGCATCAATATTGTGTATCCTAATGAGGAGAACATGACTATAGCGCCCATAACAAAAAGAATAGAGATTATTATGAGTATCCAGGTTTATCTTATTTCACATATGAACATTAATGATAAGGAAAATGGTGGATAGAAAAGCATTTCCAGCAAATCCAAAGCATCAATACCGTGTATCCTAATATGGACAACAAGATTGTAGTGCCAATAACAAAAGTAATGGAGATTATTTCGAGTATCAAAGTTCATCTTATTTCACGGATGAACTTTGATCACAAGGAAAATGGTGGAAAGAAAAGCTTTTCTTGCAAATCCAAAGCATCAATATCATGTATCCCAAGGATGGGAACATGGTTGTAATGCCCTTTACCAAAAGAATGAAGATTATTTCGAGTATCCAAGTTTTTCTCATTTCATAGATGAACTTTAATTATAAGAAAAATGGTGGAAAGAAAAGCTTTTCTTCTAAATCCCAAGTGTCAATACCGTGTATCCAATGTGGAGAACATGATTGTATTCCAGTAACAAAAAAAATGGTGATTATTATGAGTATCCAAGTTTGTCTCATTTCATGGATGAATTTTGATTGTAAGGAAAATGTGGGAAAAAAAGCTTTTTCGACAAATCTAAAGCATTAATATCATGTATCCCAATGTGGAAAACAAGATTGTAGTGCCAATAACAAGAGAAACAGAGATTATTACAACAATCCAAGTTTGTCTCATTTCACGGATGAACTTTAATTATAAGGAAAATGGTGGAAACAAAAGCTTTTTTTGCAAATCCAAAGCATCAATATCATGTATCCCAATGTGGAGAACATGATTGCTATGCCCATAACAAAATGAATAGAGAATATTGCAAGTATCAAAATTTATTTTATTTCATGGATGAACTTTGATTATAAGAGAAATGGTGGAAAGAAAAGCTTTTCTTGCAAATCCAAAGTGAAAATATCGTATATCCAAATATGGATAACATGATTGCATTGCCAATAACAAAAAGAATGGTGATTATTATGTGTATCCAAGTTTGTCTTATTTCACAGATGAATTATAATTTAAAGGAAAATGGTGGAAGGAAAAGCTTTTCTTGCAAATCCAAAGCATCAGTATCATGTATCCTAATGTGGAGAAGAAGATGCAGTGCCAACAACAAAAGGAATAGAGATTATTATGAGTATCAAAGTTTGTCTTATTTCATGGATGAACTTTAATTACAAGGAAAATGGTGGAAAAAAAAAGCTTTTCTTGCAAATCCAAAGCATCAATATCGTGTATCCTAACGATGAGACCATGATTGCAGTGCCTATACCAAAATGAGTGGTGATTATTATGAGTATCCTAGTTTGTCTCATTTCACGGATGAATTTTGATTATAAGGAAAATGGTGGAAAGAAATGCTTTTCTTGCAAATCTGAAGCATCAATATCATGTATCCCAATTTGGAGAATAAGATTATTGTGCCAATAACAAGAAGAATGGAGATTATTACGATAATCCAAGTTTGTCTCATTTCATGGATGACTTTGATTATAAAGGAAATGGTGGAAACAAAAGCTTTTCTTGCAAATCCAAAGCATCAATATCATGTATCCCAATGCAGAGGACATGATTGTATTCCCATAACAAAAAGAATGGAGAATATTACGAGCATCCTAGCTTGTTTCTTTCCACGGATGAGCTTTAATTATAAGGGAAATGGCACAAAGAAATGCATTTCTTGCAAATCCAAGGCATCAATATCATGTATCCCAATGATTGGAACATGATTGTGTTGCACATAACGAAAATAATGAAGATTATTACGAGTATCCAAGTTTGACTCATTTCATGGATGAACTTTAATTATAAGGAAAGTGGTGGAAAGAAAAGCTTTTTTTGTAAATCCAAAGCATGTGTATCGTACATCACAATGTGGAGAACATGATTGTATTTCCAACAACAAAAAGAATGGTGACTATTATAAGTTTCCAAGTTTGTCTCATTTCATGGATGAATTTTGATTATAAGAAAAATGGTGAAAAGAAAAGCTTTTCTTACAAATCCGAAGCATCAATATTGTGTACCCTAATGTGGAGAACAAGATTGTACTGACAATAACAAAAGGAATAAAGATTATTATGAGAATTCATGTTTGTCTCATTTCACAGATGAACTTTGATTATAAGGAAAATGGTGAAAATAAAAGCTTTTCTTGCAAATCCAAAACACTAATGTCATGTATCCCAATGTGTACAACATGATTGTAGTTCCCATAACAAAAAAAATAAAGAATATTACAAGCATCCAAGCTTGTCCCTTTTCACGGATGAACTTTGATTATAAGGAATATGGCATAACGAAAATCTTTTCTTGCAAATCCAAGCCATCAATATCATGTATCCTAATATGGAGAGCATGATTGTAGTGCCAACAACAAATGGAATGGAGATGATTATGAATATCCCTATTTATCTCATTTCATAGATGAATTTTGATTATAAGGAAAATGGCAAAAAGAAAAGCTTTTCTTGCAAATCCAAAGCATCAATATCATGTATCCTGATGAGGAGAACATGATTGTAGTGCCCATAACAAAAAGAAATAAGATTATCAAAGTTCCTATCATTTCATAGATGAACATTAATTATAAGGGAAATAGTGGAAATAAAAGTTTTTCTTGCAAATCCAAACCATGAATATTGTGTATCCTAAGGTGGAGAACAAGATTGTAGTGCCAATAGCAAAAGTAAAATAAACTATTATGAGAATCAAAGTTTGTCTCATTTCATAGATGAACTTTGATTATAAGGAAAATGGTGGAATGAAAGCTTTTCTTACAAATCCAAAGCATCAATATCGTGTATCCCAATAAGAAAAACATGACTATAGTGCCCATAACAAAAAGAATGGATATTATCACTAGTATCCAAGTTTGTTTCATTCCACATATGAACTTTGATTATAAGGAAAATGGTGGAAAGAAAAGCTTTTCTTGCAATCTAAAGCATTAATATCGTGCATCCCAAAATGGAGAACATGATTGTAGCATCCATAACAAAAGGAATAGAGAATATTATGAGCATTCAAGTTTATCTCTTTTCACGGATAAACTTTGATTTTAAGGAAAATAGTAGAATAAAAAGCTTTTCCAGCAAATCCAAAGCCTCAATGTCGTGTATCCCAATGTGGAGAACAAGATTGTAGTGCTAATAACAATAAGAATGGAGATTATTACGAGTATCCAGGTTTGTCTCATTTCATGGGTAAACTTTAATTATTAGGAAAATGGTGGAAAGAAGAGATTTTCTTGCAAATCCAAAGCGACAATATTGTGTATCCCAATGTGGGAACGTGATTATAGTACCCACAACAAAAAGAAAAGAGATTATTATAAGTATCCAAGTTTGTCTCTTTTCACAGATAAACTTTGATTTTAAGAAAAATTACAGAAAGAAAAGCTTTTCTTGCAAATCCAAAGCATAGAAAAACTTTTCTTGCAACTCCAAAGCATTAATATCATGTATCTCAATGAGGAAAACATTATTGTAGTGCCCATAACAAAAAAAATATAGATTATTATGAGTATCCAAGTTTGTCTTATTTCATAAATGATCATTAATTATTAGCAAAATGGTGGAAAGAAAAGCTTTTCTTACAAATCAAAAGCATTAGTATCATGTATCCCAATGTGGAGAACATGATTGTAGTAAAGGCAAGCATAGAGGATGTAGGGATAAGCATAAATGATGTAAGGATGCTAATGTTCTTGGTCTGGCAGGCATTGATTCAGGTCGGATTGCTCAAGGCAATAGAAAATTGGAAGACAATCCCGACAACTTCTATGACTTCTACACTGTTATAGGTCATAGCTTACAAACATGCAGGGAGTTTAGGCCTATGATTCAAAGAATGATGAATGAGGGCCAAATAGAATTCTATCATGAGATTATACCTGCCACTGAATCTATCAACATGATAGGAGATGAAACCATGAAACACATTATAGGAGAAATCAACCACTTATTCTCTATGGAAAGTCAAGTTTCAAGGTCAATTCTTGGACACCTATACCAAAGTTGGTTGCCAAGTACCTAAACCATTCTTGTATATGAGTAACAAAGCTGTTCCATTGGAAATACGAGAATCAGGTAGTGATGATTGGAGAACAAACTCCCTCAACTGGTGTAATGGAACTATTAAGAATTAGTCACCTAACTTATAGTGGTAAGTGTTATGCTCCCCCCCAAGAAAAACAAAAGGTCGATGCATTTCCAAGCACCAGTATCACTCAGGCCCAAGCAAAGAATTTGTAACCCAAAAAAGTTAAAAAAGCAGTGTGTGAAAGAGAAGCCATGGAGTTTCTCAAGTTCATCAAGCACAATGAATATTACATTGTGGACCAATTAAGCAAAAAACTTGCAAAGATTTCTGTGTTATCTCTGCTTCTTAATTCAGAGACACACTGAAATGCATTACTAAAGATGCTAAATGAAGCATATGTGCCCTCGAACATCCTCGTGGACAAGTTGGATCAGCTAGTGAATAACGTCATGGCCGATAATTATATCCCTTTCACTGATGATGAAATCTCACTCGGAGGTAGGGGTAGTTATAAAGCTTTGCATATCACTACCCATTGTAAGGGACACATTTTGCCCAAAATACTTTAGACAATGTGTTGGCTGTTAATGTCGTGCCTATGACTACATTAAGCAAACTCCCTGTTGATCAGTCTTAACATTAAAAGTAGCCACACTACAGTCCAAGCTTTTGATGGAACGTGTCGCGGAGTAATTAGAAATATCACAATCCAACTTTAGATAGGCCCATGTACATATGAAGTGGACTTTCAAGTTATGGATGTTAATCTTTCTTACAACTGCCTATTAGGAAGGCCATGGATACACTCTGCCGAAGCCATCCCATCGTCTCTCCATCAAAAGCTCAAATTTATGATAAATGACAAAGTAGTCACCATCGAGGCTGAAGAAGAAATAACTGCCACTGCTTTCACTAATGATATCTATATAAAGCCTAATAAGGATGCATCAGAGTCATCCTTCCAATCCTTCAAGTTCACTTTTAAACCCCACCTGTCAAAGAGTACCCACTCAGGTTTAAAAATAACCATTGGCAAAGGTTCCCATGCTAGAAAAGGGCTTGGTAAGAATTTACAAGGGATGCCCTGAGCCCTACAAGTCATCACTTAAGCCAACAAAAGAGGCTTAGGATTTAAGGCCAATGCACACTCATGAAATCAGTAAGAAAAGAAGATCTACAACTAGAAGATAACACGACCATTAGGTTGAGAAGTGGAGTCAAAGCGACAATGTTTTTGTCTTTCCATGAGATATTTCATTTAGAAGGTTGAATTGATCCAGGCCAATCGAAAGAGCAAAAGGCTAAAGATGTCTTGCTCATCCTAAATAGAGCACTTAACAACCTCTATCTCTAAGATACCAAGCTATAAAAGTCATGTCTTCGACTAAGACCTAATTTTTATGATAGGGTCCTGACGAAAGCCCTTGTACTTTTCCTGTCCTTTTTATGTAACATCAAGAAATGAAAACCTACCTACCGTTGCCCAAAGGCCGATAGGTATCCTATGTCAGGGGTATTTTTTATCAAACATTACTAGTGAAATGACTCTTGCATATATCACTCCAAATTGTGTATCATTTTTTAACCTTTTTATCTGCATTACTCTTTTGCCTTCATTTTTATCCAAATCTCTTAGTTATGTGTGTGCCTTTCGCAGTGTTTATTTTTTACCCTTTCAGGTGTCCTAAAGATAGTGACATGGATATGTCTGAGGGGTCTTTGAAGATCGATTTTCAGTAGTCAAGTTGCACTAGTGAAGCTGAACCTTAAGAAGATTTTGAAGAAAGCTCTGTACCACCAGACCTTTTACGATTAGTTGGGGAATAGGAGAAGTAGATCATGCCCCATAAAGACCCAATAGAAGTAATAACTCTAGGTACTTATGAGGAACGAAAGGAGGTTAAAATCGAAACCTTAATAAAGTCAATAATTGGGACCAAGCTAATAGACCTACTCCAGGAATATCGAGATGTATTCGCTTGGTCATATCAAGACATGCCAGGACTAGACACTGATATAGTGGTCCATAAGCTTCCTATCAATCCTGGATGCAAACCAATTCGGTAAAAGTTAAGGATGATAAGCCGAAAAAACTCTTCAAAATTAAAGAGGAAGTCAAGAAGCAGTTTGATGCAGGGTTTATTGGAGTAGCCAAATATCCAGAATGGGTTGCCAATTTAGTCCCTGTCCCAAAGAAAGATGGCAAGGTATGAATGTGTGTTGACTATCAGGATCTAAATCAAGCTAGTCCTAAAGATAACTTCCTATGACCCCATATCAACACTTTAGTAGACAACACAGCCAAGAATTCTCTAATCTCCTTTGTAGATGGATTCTCAGGCTATAACCAGATCAAGATGGCACCTGAAGACCTCGAGAAAACAACTTTCCTAACAATGTGGGGGAGATTTTGCTATAATGTCACAACCTTTAGACTTAAAAATGCTGGGGTAACCTATCAATGAGCCATGGTAGCCCTATTCCATGACATAATGCATAAAGAAATTAAGGTATACGTTGATGATATGATTATCAAGTCAACGAAGAGGATGAGCATGCCATAGACCTTCAAAAACTTTTTGAACAGCTATGAAAATTTTAACTTAAATTGAATCCTGCCAAACATACCTTTAAAGCCATTTCAGGTAAGCTTTTAGGCTTTATAGTCAGCGAAAAAAGGGATTGAAGTTGACTCAGACAAAGTCAAAGCCATTCAAGATAAGCCACCACCTCAAACCCAAAAGGAAATACGAAGCTTTTGGGGGAGACTAAACCATATTGCTAGATTCATATCCTAACTAACTGACAAATGTGACCCCATCTTTTATCTCCTTCACAAGCAAAATCAAGGAGAATGGAATGAGGCATGTCAAAAAGCCTTTGATAAAGTCAAACATTATCTACAAGCCCACCAATGTTGGTACCATCAGTGCCCAATCGACCTTTAATCCTTTACTTGGCAGTCTTTGACAAGTCTATGTGTTGTGTATTAGGATAGCATGATGAGTTAGGAAAGTAGGAACAAGCAATCTACTGCTTAAGAAAAAAGTTTAAGGAATACGAGTGTAATTACTCCACAGTCGAGAAGTTACGCTATGCTTTAGTGTAGACAACCAAGAGACTCAGGTAGTACATGCTGTATCACACCACATGGCTGATTGCAAGGCTTGATCCTATCAAATATCTATGGGAAGCCCCTGCACTATCAGTAAGGCTAGCTAGATGGCAAGTCCTACTTTCTGAATGCGACATTGCCTATGTTAGTCAAAAGGTTATCAAGGGTAGTGCGATAGCTGACTTTTTGGCAAGTCGACCAGCAAATGACTATAAACCCTTAAATTTTGACTTCCCATATGAAGATCTAATGTGCATTTATGAGAATGAAGACACTTCCAACCAAGATCAATCTTGGAAGATGTATTTAGATAGAGCATCAAATGCTCAAGGACATGTAATTGGGGTAATATTGATGTCACTCAATGAGAGTCATTATCTATTCTCAGCAAGGCTAAATTTTGACTGGCATGAATAATATTGCAAAATGTGAAGTTTGTGTCATAGGGCTTCAAGTAGCCATTGAGAGAGATGTCAAGATTTTACAAATGTTCAATGATTTAGCCCTAGTCATCTACTAATTGAAAAGAGAATGGAAAACTCGCGATGCCAAGCTGATGCAGTATGTGAAACTGATTGCAGAGCTCAAGAAAAAATTTGAGGATATTAGTTTTCGACACTTACCTCGAGAAAAGAACCAAATAGCTGATGCTTTGGCTACCTTATCATATATGTTTAAAGTTAACCAGGAGTCAGACATTGCTCCTATCCAGATGAGCATCTACATAACTCCGATTCATTATCATAGTGACAAAAAAGAGATGGATGGCCTACCATGGTACTATAACATCCTCTGTTACATTAAGGATCGATAATACCCTAAACATGCAACCGAGACTAATAAAAACACTATCAGAAGGCTGGCTATAGGATTTTTTCTTGATAGAAAAATCTTCTACAAAAGGAGTCACGATCAAGTATTGCTCAGATACGTTGACACTCTTAAAGCCAAAAAGGTCCTAGAAGAAGTTAATGAAGGGATTTATGGTACACATGCTAGTGGACATTAGATGGCCAAACAAATCATGAGAGTGGGTTATTATTGGCTGACCTCAAAAGAGACTGCATCAATTATGCCCAAAAATGCCATAAGTGTCAAATCTATGCGGATAAGATCAATGTCCCTCTAATGCCACTTCATGTCATGATTGCCCCATGGCCTTTCTCCATGTGGAGCATAGACGTGATCGAGCCAATCACCCTTAAAGCTTTCAATAGGCATCATTTTATCTTGGTACCAATCGATTATTTCACTAAATGGGTTGATGCTTCCTCATATGCTAATGTCACTAGATCGACCGTCTATAAGTTTGTCAAGCGAAACATCATCTATAAATATGGCCTCTCAATCTAAATCATCACAGACAATGCAAGTAACTTAAACAATAAAATGATGTAAGAGATCTATTTGTAGCTTAAGATCTAGCATCATAATTCTATCCCTTATCGCCCAAAGATGAATAACGTAGTCAAGGTAGCCAACAAAAACATTAAAAGAATAGTTGAAAAAATGGTCGAGACTGACAAAGACTGGCATGAGAAGCTATTCTTTGTAGTTCACACTTCTACGGGTGCTACCCCATTTTCTCTTATCTATGGGATTGAAACTGTATTGCCTATTGAAGTTAAGATCCATTCTCTTAGAGTCTTAATAGGAACCAAACTTAAAGAAGCTAAATGGGTCAAGAACAAATATGACCAGCTTAACCTCATTGAGGAAAAATACATAAAAGCCATCTGCCATGGTTAAGGTATCAAAGACGTATGATCTGAGCCCATGACAAAAAGATGCACCCATACCAACTTCACCCAAGTGAATTGGTATTGAAAAAGATCCTCCTAATTCACAAAGATACGTGGGGCAAGTGGACCCCTAATTAGGAAAGATCGTATGTCGTAAAGCAAGCCTTCTCCAGAGGGGCCTTAATCTTGTTAGAAATGGATGGTAATGTCTTGCCCAACCCAGTTAACTCAGATTTTGTCAAGAAATATTACACAAAAAGTGTGAAAACCTAAAAAAAAAAACATAAACAAAAAAACCAAAAACAAACAAACAAAAAAAAGAAGGAAAAAATACAAAAAGGGGGTCTAGATGAAAATTCAAAAAGGGCATCTCGGTAACCAACCTAACTACAGTTGAAAACCTACAAGGGTGACTTGAGAAGATAAATTTTGATGGGGCATGAACTAAGAGTACCTACAGGACAATGCAAAGCAATCCTAAAGATCTTTCAAAGATCAGCTCATACTAGTCACATTTATTGTTCAAGAATGATTCTGAAAAGTGCCTAAAGAACATCCATGTCATGATTGTCAGAGGCATCTTTTGCCTAAAAGATCATCATTCTCGCTACCCTATCAATTGCTTGTCAAATAGTATATTGAGTTATGTCTCTTTATTTTCATAAATAAGTATTGCCTTTTTTCTTTAAACCCTGTATAGTTCATATTGCACTTGTCATTTAACTGATAATATTTGATAACCAACTGAGAAATACATCAGGACATCTTCATATTACATCGAGAGGAAAAGAAAAGCACAAGGAATTTTGCTCATGCCCTAATCATCAAGATCATGCACTTTTCATATCCAAACACCCACTCGACATGGCCATACACCAAATCATTTCTTACTTTAGAAGCCACGTCTTAAGAAAAACCATTTTAAGCTAACCAAAAAAAATCGACCTATGCATTCTATCAGAATCTTATCAAAACCAGAGACATCAACCTAATCAAGCAAATAGTCTCTAAATTTTTTCACAATGCCTTTCAATTGTCAGGAAAATGATTAAGTCTCCCGAATCGGGAAATGCAACTATCCAAATTCTCAAAAATAGATTTTTGGTCATATCCCCAGAGGAGCCAAGACAACATACAATCCCTAGCGAGATTAAGAAATTTTTCATCTATAGTCATTTCAAAGAGAAATCGCAATCCCTATAAGAATTTAAATGACGTACAAGGAGAACTATGGCTATCTCCTGTATTAGACATCACATCTTGCAATCATAATAGCATTCCATATCATGCATTCACATTACCATCACACATTATGATTTTTGTAATGTTACTT
>JBBYHO010000001.1:4902430-4913564 GCA_038382025.1 Adansonia gregorii | reverse complement strand
ATATATATATATATATATTTGTCAATATCACTTTGTCGGGTGGGGTGAGATATCTAGCACGTGAATTGATGGTTCATTCGTACATTGGTTTATATTAATGTGGAAAAAAAAAAAGCCCAACTTGGGGTTCAGTTGAACAAAAAAAAATATATGTCTTTAAGAAAAAAATGGATTTGGGCAACGGATCGAGACTGTAGGGCTCACAGGCTAGGCATGGTTCTAAAACTTGTGGGCTTTTAAGGAACCAATGTCCATGCATATATGAGCCTAAGCTTTTAACTTTTCACTGCTCTAGTTATTATTTCCTACTGCTACAACATCAGGCTACGAATTTTGTTCTAATTTATACAACAACAGCCAGCGACCATACCGATTTGTTGGGTTGCCAAAAAAATGCGAAGGGGTAACCAACTCAGCGAGGAGTTGAGGATCAAAACTGTGCGCAGGCTGAGTCTGACAATATTAAATACAATCCATAGAATATAATATAAATAATAATTAAAAATAATTTAATATAAATATATATTAAAATTTATATAAATATAAAATATTTTAAATATAATTAAAATATAATAAAATATAAATATGATATATATATTATTAAATCTAGTTATTGCCATGGGCATCAATGATAGACAGAGTATATTATTTATGAAATGATTGATTGTTAAAACATTAAATATACTCTTTAAATTTTTTATTTTTATCTGAATTTTATAATACTCTACAATATTTTTAATTTTTAATCTATATTTAAATATTTATTTTTATATTACTCCTTTAATTTATTTAATTTTAAATTGATATAATTTGTGCATGAATCAATTTTTACACGATAATATAATTTTAATTAACGTACATTTATTAATTTTATTTATTTTTAAACTTATAATTATACAAAAAATAGATAAATCAATTGGTAATTACACGTGAAAGCATGTGATAACAAATTTTACTATTTGTATAAGTTGTTTAAATTTATTATCAATTTGAACATAAAATTTAATCTATTTTTTAAGTAATCACTTTTAATAAATATCATTCAACGTATATTGAGTTTAAATTTTAATATTTATAATTTTTTTATAAAAAAAATTATTAATTTTTTTATTGATCTAATTTGACAATGACACTTTTAATTTTAAAGATAAATTTTACCGGCATATTGAAGCAAATAAAAAATATTAATAGAAAGTAATTTTAGGAATACTTTATTGTTCAAAAAATAATTATGAAAATAATAGGGTTAGGAAGAAAATCAATCATGACCTAAAAAATACGAATTTGCCTTTTTTTAATTAAATATAATGTCAATTGTTTGATTGTTATTTTTTATTTCTTGTTTTTATAGTTTTTACTTTCTATTAAAAGGGGGAAAAAAAAAAGGGTTTTTAAATGGTGCACGGAAGGAAGATTTTATATTCAAAGGTTAAAAGACAAAGAGTCAAAGACCCATTGAGAAGTCCCATCCGACACTGCACGTGCCTCTCTCCACTCTCGGTTTCAGACTCGATGTTACTTTCTTTGCTCCCGAATTTACCCTTTGACCAGTCTTTTTTTCCTTTTCTCAAAATAAAATAATTAATTAATGTTCACGGTTTACAAGTTCCGTGCAGTCTGCAAAGCCAGCTAGTCGATAAATACATAGATAGGATAGGATGGTCTTTTCAAAATTTTTTTTTATTTTCTTTACTGGGGGTCCCATAAAATATCTTTTTCCATTTTAGGACTCCACACTCTTTCGTAATTTCATAAGCCCTCCCCGGAAAACTTTACGTTCCGCAAACAACCCTCGTACGTCCCATCATATAATCCGACGCTTCATATTCCCCCACCACGTGATCCAAATCCCCAGCCGTCCGATCCCTTCCTCTGAAACCCCGCCGTCGTTTTGATTCTCCTCCCCAACCTCCTCCCTTTAATTAAATTTTCATAATAGTAGTTATTATGATTATTATTATTATTATTATGATATTTTTCAAGGCTGACGTGGCAGTCACACCATTTGCATTGCTCTGATCTGCACTATAAAGTCCCGACCTCACTGCTTTTTCTCCGTCTCGCTCTTTCTCTGTTTGTTTGTTTGTAGGTTGGTGGTTCTGGTGAGTGTTGTTTTTTAGATCTGTATTTTGCTGAAAAGATGGGTGAGAGTAGGATGACTGGGAAGGTTAAGTGGTTTAGTGACCAAAAGGGGTTTGGGTTCATAACCCCTGATGATGGCGGGGAGGATTTGTTTGTTCACCAGTCTACGATCCGTTCCGAGGGTTTCCGTACCCTTGCTGAGGGTGAAGAGGTCGAGTTCGTTATCGAGTCTTCTGAAGGTCGCACCAAGGCTGTTGATGTTAGTGGCCCCAACGGTAACCCCGTTCGTGGCAACTCGAGATCTGGACGTGGAGGTGGAGGTGGTTATGGTGGTGGTGGTGGTGGGTATGGCGGGTATGGTGGAGGAAGGAGAGGTGGTTATAGTGGCGGTGGTGGTGGTGGTGGTGGTGGCGGTGGCGGCGGTGGATGTTTTAAGTGTGGTGAGATGGGTCATTTAGCACGGGATTGTGGACAGGGTGGCGGTGGAGGCAGATATGGTGGAGGTGGTGGTGGAGGCAGATATGGTGGCGGTGCTGGTGCCGGCGGCGGTATGGCTTGTTACAACTGCGGCGGCTCTGGGCATTTCGCTAGAGAGTGTCCCAACAATGGTCGCTAATCTGGACAGGGGTTAAGTGTGTCTTTCACATTTTCGTCGACCCATCCTTGTTCTCTTTCGGTACTATTTTTGTCGGTTTCGTAACTATCGTATGGTTTGCTTTATATTTTTTTTCCACCCGGTTTATGGAGAACGATTGCCCCTACTCAATTTCCTTTCTCTTTTTTTTTTTTTTATTTTAACTTTCCGTTTTTGATGATGACAAATTGTTGTGATGGGTACTTCTGTAGTTTTAAAATGGAGTGGGTTTAATATTGCTATGAGAACAATGATGAACAGAAAATGATGTTAAACCTTCACTGTCATCAAGTGTTTATACACCTATAATATGAATCCAAGCTGGTTGTTTGGTTCAATCTTTTCTTGTATTTTTATCTTTCTATTGCAGTCCCCTTGAAATACTATGTTGGTTTGGTTTTCATTAGTTTCATTTTCCAATTTCTTGTATGATTTGGAAAACATCTTATCAAAATTCTCAAGTTAAATCCTTGGTGATCTGTTTATATCTTGTTCAAATACTATATTGCTTTTATTGGAGGCAGTTGTTAGATGTGATTCTTTGCTTTTATTCTGAGTGAATCATGGGGGATTTAATTGGCTGTGGAGGAAGACAAGGAATTTGAAGGAAGGGGAGGTGAAGGGCCCCTCGACCTGAAATTGTGCTTACATTGCTGATTAAGTTTATAAAATTTTGCCATTTTTCAACTTGGTGCACATTTTCTTAGGTTTCCTTTTTTCTTATATATACTTAGATGTGCAGGGACGGGGTTGCAGATGGGTGGGAGATGTGCAGCGCCTCCTATTGTTTTTTTATTTCTTTATGTTATTTGATGAAAAGGGTTGGAACTCGGTGAATAAAGCACATGAATAATGCTACATAAAGTAACCCAATTATAGGGTGCTTGCTTGGTTTTTTTTTTTTTTTAATCACTAGTGGGCCATTCCCCCATCACTCTGCTTTAGCCCTTTTCTCTCTTTCTGAGGGTTCCATTAATGGCTAATTCCTGCTTAGTACTGTGTTTTTTAGTCGGTTTTAATAGAACAGTCTCGTTGAGACTGGCTGGTGGTTTTAATGCGTACTTGGATTGGAATTGTTGTGGACCGTTTGCTCCTTTTATGATAAGAACGAAGGGAAAAAAAAGGGGGGGAAGAAGACTCAGCTGTGTCGCTTTTGCTTCATGTTGGAAGAATTGTCGGGTAATGGATGCACTTCACTTTTCCAAGATTATTGGGTTTGTGGTCGAAAGTTTTCATTTTTTTAACTAATGAGATGTTCCATGGTGCATTGGGAACAACTTGCAATGCTCAGCAATTCCAAGGATACCATTCCCTCCTTTAAAAGTTGAAAAATGATGTTTAAAATATTTGTGAACATGAAAATTAAATCCTAAATGAACTATAGTTTAATTTGATGCGTCCATTTTAGTGGGATATTAAGAATGGTGTTGAAGGTAAGATATGTCTTCAACGTTAGCCTTCTTTACTTGGAGGAGGGTTGGGGTTTGGTTCGAGTTTGGGACAATCTCAATCCAAAAATCCTCCCTACGGATTCTTGCCACCATATTATAATGATAGAAATTTACAAGTATTTTTCCAAACAGCTGACACCTTTCACTGAAGTTAATTGTTGGGTTTTGCCCACAAACCTTATCTGAATGATGGGATGAAATTTCTAAGCATGGGTTTGGCCAGGTAGATTGGGCTCAAGTTTCAGTTTTCGGGTGGCTTTTTTAACTCCAGTGGACCCTCAAAACAGGGACAAGTCGGTTTGTTTTTTTTAAACAATTGGACTCAAATTAAGCAATACTGACTCTTTTCATTTCTTCCATTTGTTTCAACTTTTGATGTTACATATTAAAAATATTAGAGCACTCAAGTCAAACTTTATTTTTCACAGTTGCAAGTGGCGATGGATCAACAGAAGTTAAATTGTTAACTATCCTCCATTTGAACTTTGCATTAATTAGACATGTCCCTGGCCCTTTATGCAAAGTCTTCAAATATACCCAAAGGCCAAGCCCCGAGGGCCAAAGCTAACTTATTTTTGAGGAATTTTCAGTTTCTAATATTAGTTTATTAAACTTTAAACCTCATATTGTATGAACTATGACTACTATTATTAAGTCATTACCTCAAATATTAGACCTAAAATTGGTTTTTTTTTTTTTTTTATGTTTAGGAGATGGCAGTTTATCTCAATCCAGGACTAAAGCATGGCGCAATTCTTAGAGAGAATTCATCTGGAGTTTAAGATCATCCATTAAGAGAACTGTTAGTTGTGGAATGGAACTTCAAATCTTTACAAGCTAAGCATTCGCATCCAGCATCTTTACAAACTCAAGCAACCAATTGGTTGATCTAAAAATTGTTGATAATGAACAAAACCTTTTTTTTTTTTTTGGTTTTTTTACGCATTATGAAATACTGCTATATTTTATAAATAAAGAAAGATAATAGCACAAATAGTTAGTATTTATGATGTTAAAATTGTGAACGAACGAGTCATCTTTTAACTATGCCATTGCCAAGAATTTAATATATATATATATATATATATATAATATCAATCCTGAATGGATCTCAAAATTGTTAATTTAACATTGTCAACTTGTCATCCATCTTTGAACAAATTGAGAGCAATGAAAAAGGAAAATTGTATAGCATGCAGGAAGAAGAGCATTATCTCAGAACCCTATATCATTTGTCTTGTTTGTCTAGCGAATAAAGAGAAACGACTTTTAACTGAAAAGCCTTAACCCTTTATATTCCATTTTGTTCTGGGGTCGCATGCTCTTGCAAAGGCAATGTGGTCTCTTTTCTCTCGCAAAAGGAAGCTTTGAAAACTCTGTGACTACTGCAACATTTTAGCTTTTTCATGGCTGAAAGATTCCTAAGATTCCCGCACAGTACTACTGCATTGGTGTATTCTATCTATTTATGCACAGCAAACTTTCGACCAACATCCCCGAAGTTTAGCCCAATTAGTTTAAGCAGTTATCGTTAAAAAATTTCATTCAGAAAGTCCAGGATAGTATTTGCATTTTTTTCTCCTATCCAATCCCCTTACGTTATTTTTACCTCTTTAATCATTTGGGCATGTCTGGTAAAGCCTTTTGATGATTTATATTCACTTTATTTCTCGTTATCAAGGATAACATACACAGAAAAATGGAGAGGAAAAAAAAATGAGTACCTTCAAGTTTCGACTATTCTTCTCCATGAAAGCTGGTTCCTGGCTTGAATTATCATTTTCAAGGTCCAAGCACGAACGTCCTAGATTTGGGGGTGAAAGTGGGGATCAAAAATCGAAATTTTCATCATAAGTTTGATTCTATGGCCCGCTATTAGTCTCCTTCAGTTCTACCAGCAGGGTTTTAAGGTGGTTATTTATACTGCAAGCTGTTCAATTCTCGCATATTCCAATTTCAGAGCTTTTAGACTTCTAATCATCTTTTTCCTAATGAAAATTATTTGGCTAAGCCTTTGAACTGAGGAAAAGTAGAAAGTGGAGAAAATAAAAGTGAAAAGTCACCGCCACTTTTCTTTTGAGGCAGAATCTTATAGATCCATAAATCAGTAGGTTTTGGACTTCTTATTCTGTCACGTTATAGTTAAAATGGATTCTACTTTTATTTTTATTGTGTAATTCAATCCAACATTGAACCCAAAAAGCAAGGGAATGCTTGACATTATTGTAAAGGGCAAGGGAAATAGAACAACGCTAATATCATGAAGAGATTGAACCATAGCTAGAAAGTTTAGAGAATTCAATTTTTGATAGAGACTTTGTTTCCCTTTTATTCTGGTTTCTCTTGCAAATGCATTACAAACTGTCTAAGCTAAATAAAAACGACAGAATAAGACTCAAATTGGATGGCGTTTTGTGTGTGATCTGATTTGTGAACTTCCATTTAAGCTCCAACTTTTTAGCTTCCCTGTCGACAGCCTAACCAATGTGTGCAAATGACACGATGAGATGACATATTCATGGTTGCAATTTAGTTAAGCCATGAGGGGAAGTCCCCCCACCCCTTGGAGTTTGAGCAAATCAATGGCTACGAGTGTGGTTGAAAGGGTGCTGTACAGGAGCAGCTGCTGTGGTAGCGTTGAGGCCGTAGGGCGGTGGAGGTGAGGCTGCTGATGCTGCCGGTGGTGGACATTGGTAACACTTCGTGAAGAGCCCAAATGTGTCAATCTGGTGTATGAAATTTGTCATGCTCGCCCACCCACCAAATCCAAACCCAACAATCAGGACCCACACTACCACAAACACGTTTATCGTATATGTCCCTACCCATCTTCCAAAGTACTTGGGTGGTTGCTCCACTGCATTCTGAATCACAGCCATTCATCAAACATCACATGTTAATAAATCATACATGAACCAATGATCTAACAGTCAAAAATAAGCCCATAAATCTTACATGGGGCCTCCATTTTCCCAGGGTTCTTTTACAGTCTCAGAAAAGACCAGTTTTCTGTAGTAACCCCAGATATGGGGAATCAGGTACGAACATGAACATATTCTGGCTAACAGTTGCAGACTTGCAGCACGAATCTCGTGCCTTTCGCAATAATATTACTCACAATTATCAAAATGTTGTCCGAAAATGCTCAGTGTTAAATCTAGAAGATTATCATATTAGGAGAAAGACCCGGAACTGGTCCGCTAGACTGTGACCGCACGCTACCACCATGTTTTCTTATTACCGAATCAACAGCTAATAACATCAATTTTCAATTCTCTCCATCTCTCAATTCTTCAGTCAAACATTTGACTCTGACAAAAAATAAGATTTCTGAGATATCTTACAACGTACATTGCCTTTTCTTACTTTAATTAGCTGAGCTTTGAGGTTAGTTTAGGTCCTTGTTGGTGGTGTTTTAGGATGTATTATGGAGTGATAAGTGTAATACCTCTCGAGCAGTGGCTGATCTGAAGGTAAAAATGTGGGCCAGTGCTGGGATGATGTAGACAGTGAAGCTAACGAGGAGGGATCCGACGGTCGAGTTGATAGGTCCAAAGAATGGGAAAATAATAGCCAAAAACCAAATGGGAACGACCACTGGTAATCTTGCTGCCGCTCTCTTGCACAGGCTCTTGCATTCATGCATCCCAATTGCTTTCTCCCATACAAAATAAAGTGGCGTGCATGCAAATCCAAATGTTATGAACTGCACAATAAACAATACCCACCAAAAAAATCATCGTAAAAATGAACATTACCTACTAATGTATGATGATATTGATGATATCGGTGACATGGATGGATGTACCAGAAAAATGAACATTGTTATGTATGTATGGAAGGATCTAATAATGGAATTCATAGGCATGCCTGATGGATGAGCATTAGAATGACAGCCATGTCTCTGAAGGGAGTTCTTGGGAGAAGAGAAAAAGCATTTGAGTGATTAAGAAGCATGTCTCCAAATGCCCAATAAACAGCAGCAGCCGAGGGAAGTGTCAGTGTCAGCACATACAGTGTGGCTATCAGGTATATAGCCTTGAACTTTTGAGGCTTCCACATTGCGTGCATGATCTCCCTGCATGTACCCCCCATCACACACAGTTAATTCTTCATTAATTACCAACTAATTCATGCTACTAATAGTATTTATTGGCATCAGGGCCTGGAAAAAGGTCTGTCTCCAGGCTTATTAATTTCGGGGGTTTATTACCTTCAACCCACAGCTTTCAGCTCCATGAACTTTACGGGCTTTTTTCTGTATGTGGGTATGCTTTGGATTCACTGAACAAAGCTGGACCCCTCTTGCATGATAAAAGCGAAAGCAAAAGGAAGAAAAGATCATTGGCTTTTTTCGACATGGAAAACGAATGTTTCCAAGAAGAAAGCAACTTTTTGCCTACCGAGCCTACAAAGGGGCAATTTAGGGAATGACAGCTCCAATAATAATTACTATATAAACTTTAATAGTATTTGAGAATTTTATGCTTTGAATAAGGATTGGTCAATAGATCTCCAATGGTCAGACAATATCTACATAAGTGAAGCTCAGGTCATTTTCAGAGCTTGCTTTTGTGGCATTTATAATTCTCAACAGCTATTAATATTATGAATTAAGACCAGGCGCAAAACATTCAAGAACACAATTTATTGACTTGATAAACATGGGCAGATTTGTTAATAACGTAAGAGACACGAATTCTGAATATAAATTTGTCTTACACAGTAACAGCATGTCCCCCAAATGTATAGAGAATGTTTGTGGCCCCTGTGAAATAGAGCACCAGCTTGGTTGGACCAGAGTGTCGAACTCCATCAACCTACATTTAAATCGAGAAAAATTACAATATTAGTCTAATAACAATTATAGGTTTAATTTTCATTGATTTTGCGTTTATAATATTATGCTTAATTAAATAATATCAATTTGCAATTTTCCTTCTTGCCAAGAAACGGGACAGGACAACCAGCCAGGATTCCTGTTGACTGATTTCAAACCAAACAGTCGTTGGCCAACATTTTCATGTAAAAAATATTCCGGCGTGAATTAAACATATCTTGAAAAAGTGGTCGATTTGACGGGAATATGTGCTGTCCTTTTGTTAACTTGTGTTTAATTCTAACACCTCCTTATGTACCTAAAACTGTAGCAAAATCTTGCTTCTTGGATAAATGAAAAACTAAACTTACGCAACAAAATTTTTCATGGGTTAACTGGTGAGAGTTTTTAGTACCTGGCCATGGAGGACGGAGGCAATGGTGAGATACCAGGCAGTGTAGGTGGTCATTACAAGGCCAAGAAAGGACCAGATTCTGTAATTGTGAAATGAAGGAATAAAAACTGTCGTTGCACAGCAAGCCCCAAAGATGTAAGTCCAAGTCCTCTTGTCCAGATTATCATTTATGTAATATATGTTGCTGCAGCATCAAAACAAAACAGAACCCAACACCGGGGAATTGATTGTCAGGGTGCATGCAATTGATTTTTTTTTTAATTCGAACCTAACAATTTCGTATATGGATATAAAGATAAAAGTAAAGAGTCACAGATGTGTAGGTACCTTGCACAAGCTATGAGTTGAATGACAGATCCAAACAGAAGAAAAGTGCAGTTAAATGCCAAACCCACGTTCCTCCAGTGTTTTCCAAGGAGCCCATCAAGAACCTCAAACCACTTCACCATTAAAAAAAAAGTGAGCATTGAAAGTGCAAATTTTGAGACAAAATATAGCCTTTCTATGTCATTTTATCAAACTTGAAGTTGTTTTTGTAAAGACTATGGAGTTAAAAACCTGAATGACATGGTTCCTGAAATCAACTTTTTCTCTTTCTTTTCTTGTTCTATATTCGACATAGAGTATGCTAATGAGATAAGCTGTCCAGCTACCCATCAAACCATAGAACAGCTGAAAGAGAATGCCAGAAAGCATCCCCAGCTGAGAGAATGAGTATGGCAATGTAAGCAACACTTGAGCTACCTGCAAAAGGCGCAAAAAAAAAAATCCCAGGAAACAACAAATTTCAATCTCTATCAAAATACAAAGAGCAAAAGCACTGTTTTATAGCTAACTACAGAATGGAAAAGCAAAAGAGATTACGTCAAAAACCTGATTAGAAGCACAGCTGAACCAAGCATCATAAACAGAACCACCATGCCAAAAAAGGCTAGAAATCCTGCTTTTCATGCCCTTAGGCTCCCCTTCAGTTTCCATCTCAACATAATTCCCAACAATCACAGTCTCCACCACCTTATCAGTTGCCATGATATCTCCCTCTCTCTTCATTAAATTCCCTCACTTTTTCCTCTCACTGCCTCACAGTCTTCAGCTGCGTTTTTATCACAAATTCCCTACAGTTCTTCCTCTAATGACAAACTGGGTAGTGTTTGTTTCAATGCAAGAAGAAGATTGATAGATAACAGAAGAGAAGGCGATGAAGAAAAGTGTATAGATACAGAGGGTATATATATACATACAAGACATAAATGGTGGGGTTCTCGAAGGGTGGAAAAAAAAAAAAAAGCTGTGTTTGAAAGGTATTTCAGAGAGAGTGGTTTGGGTTTGGGAAACGAGTAAAATCCACTTTTTAGATTAAAGTTTTTATTTTTAATTTTTTTTGACGAAATCGTTTTGTTTTTGAGCTTACATTTGTTCTTTTAGTTCATTAATTTAAACTATACTCTAATCTTACTTTACGAACCAAACAAATAAATTAATTAGAGAGCCTGAATGTCTTGTCAGCACGAGCGGGTCTCCCCGCTTCTCTTCCCGAGCTGGCTGCCCAGCTGAGCTTGCTTTTACATCTGCCTCTCTACCTATTGTAACCTTCATTTTTTTTCCTATAGTTAACTAGTTTTTCAAAAAGAAAATAAATTGTCAATGGAAACAAAATTTGAATAAATTTTCATAAGTCAATTTTATAATAAAATAATAATAATATAATAATAATTTCTATATCTCATGGCATG
>JBBYHO010000001.1:4837646-4849629 GCA_038382025.1 Adansonia gregorii | reverse complement strand
TTGATTTTGTTGTGTACGATTTCTTTTAGAAGTTTTTGTTGACAAAGCTTTGTAGATCGGATATGCTTGAGATGTTTACAGTATGTGTATATAGGCTTCGACCCTTTTCTGATCTGTATTTTATCCCTAGATTTTTTTTATGTTATTTATAACAAAAAAAGATAACCATTTTCATTTAAAAAGATTTGATTTGAAGTTGAAATATTTCATTTTTTTAAAATTTTTTTTAACAATTTCCTCCATAAGTTGGTTATAGAGATCAGGCAAGGAAGATCATATATGGAAGGTAATTTTTCTTTCGGTTTCTCTGTTTGATCTTCTTCGACTTTTTGTTTTTTATATACAAAGTTGCAAATGGATCAAAGACTAGAAAAATATCAAGAGATCAAAGATGCTTTTCGCAACTTGACCACAGCTTGCTTGGTTTTGTTCTGTAAAAATTTTTCTTAAATTATTTGTTGACAAAGCTCGGTAGATCTGGGATGCTTAGGATATTTACGGTATGGGTATATGGGTTTTGTCAAAATTTTTTATGATATTTATAGGAAAAAAGATAACCATGGTAATTTGGGAAAGATTTGATTTGAAATTGAAAGTTTCAGAATCCATAATTGAAAATAAGAATGTCTTGTAGAGATACGAGATTTATTATTCATTTAATTATTAAATTTTGCATTTTTATATACTACTTTTAGAGATGAAAAACGTAAAGCAGTTTAGACCTTTTGAAAATGCGAATCTAAATCCATTTTCAACGATGAAAAAGCGTTTGCGAATGCTTGCAAAGTATAGTTCTCTTTGAATTTTATTTTGGTTATGATATTTCTTAGTTTACCATCTTTTATATGCTTACTGAGGTCAGATAAATGAATGTAACCATGGCCGTTAAAGTAGATTTTTGTAAATATGGGTTGTGTGCTAAAGATACCATAGGCAGTGTTGAATTGCATTGCATTCATCTGGTTGAGTCACATTGTAAGTTTACGAATAAGGTTACAGTGCAAGACCTTTATGTCACTTTACATTTGGATGTGATTTGACCAACTATTCCATTCCTTTGGTGTATCTATATACACACAGATATATATATATATATAACAACTTAAAGTTTTGAAGTTTATTTTTGGGTTTTCTTTTAATTATTTTTTTATTTTTACTGGCTTCATGCTGATCTATGGCATATATATGGTCAAGCACAGATCCAGTCCACCGCATCACAGTCCACACTGCCCTCAATCACCACCAGCTACTTTCCACACTGGCGGATTCGATGTTTCCATCCTTTAGTGGAATTTCTGTAAATGTTCTGATTTCGATTCCATTTCTTTATTATTATTATTATTATTATTATTATTAAGAAATTAGCTTATTAATTTGTATTATGCAATTGAATGACCAGAGTTTTTATTTATTACTTTTTCTTTTACCTTTCGATTTTATTAAATTTGTTATTTCTCATTTAGTCTATTTTTTCTTTCCGGTCGGTGTCTCATACAATTAAGAAAAGGGCATATGAGCTCGATTTGTCTGAGTAGGAATCGTGACAAGTTGTTGGCAAGCGCCTTTTAAGCTAACAGCTGCGGAAGACCTTATCTTTGGTCATGATTGATGGTTTTGTAGTCGAAATCACAGAAGCTTTGGTGATCCTTATGACATCATTTTCTACAGCATTTTGTTTAGTGTAATTGATTCTCTCTGAAGTTAACTCTACATGTTTCATTTTTTTCCTTTTGGGTTTCTCTCCGCTTGTAATGATTGTTGAAGGAAATGGGGCCTGGCCAATGTGCTTAGATCTGCTAATGCGGTAAGAGTTGTGGAGAAAAGTCAAGAGCTTGCTTAGTGCAGTTAACAATGTAATACAAAACACTTCAAGTTTGCAGAAATGAAAAGAAAATATTTTTGTAGAGCTTTTGCACAAAAAGGTTATTTCTGTTCATGATGAGCATTTGAATAATTCGAGATTTTGGCTAAATGATTGTTAAATTTTTGCATTGAAATAAATGGAATAAAAAAGATTTTTATTTATATGATTTGATTTATTATCATAAATTAATCCTAAACTTAACAAATAATTTCTTTTTTTAATGTAAAAAATATAAGATTTCAGTCGATTCTTAAAGAAATCTTAAATCAAATCTTTTGTCTTTACTTCAACCAAAAAAAGCAAAACCCTCTTGGCGGAAGAGGTCTGTGCTTTGTGACAACTTCCATAAATGAAGTAAATTGAAGAATCTATTTTATTACAACTTTCGGTAGCTTTCCCTTTATTTCTGTTCCTTTAGTAGGCCTAGTATTTTTGGCAATTGCAATGGTTAATAATCCTATATGAATGACTTATGTACGTTGCAACTCGCTTGCATGCAGTCGGGGTCACTTGTAATCGCAGGTGCCATATGGCTAAGAATTTGTTCTAATTGATTTGTTGATTTATAGATTTTTTGGATATTATAATTTCATGCATAGACATAACTTTTAATCATTTTTTTCTCGACCTGTATTAGGAGAAAACTTTTTATATGTTTTTAGGGGTATTGTTTAACTACATATATCCTAATGAACCATCTATCGAATAATTACAATTGATATTCGATCCCGAAGAAAGGGATGAGATCTTCAAAAAATGGGTTTTATGATCTAATAATTATTAAACCTATTTAAATATTTTCGATATTCTTTATTTCCTTGAAAAAGGAGCTTAACCCACAAAAATTATTTATGATATTTGAAAGAAGACAGGGTTTTTATGACATTCAGTCTTAATCAAATAAAATTCAATTAATGGAATACAAAAAAAGGTTGTAAATAACTCATATCTAGCATTATATTAAACTTTCTTTATTATTTCCAATCTCTACGCATTTCATTGCTCCACCAGAAGTTCTTTTACCCCCTACCATTCTCTAGCTTGGTAGTTTCCACCGTCTATCAAGGGCTAAGCCTCGGGATTTGACAACGGACTTAAAAAGCCACTACAAACACTTTTTGCCCAATCATTCCAAATAATGCTTGCATCCTCTATATTACTGTGGCTGCTGACACAAAGTTAGTCGATGCTTGTTCCTCAGATACCATTATCTTGAATTGCTGTAAAGCAGGGGCATAGCCAGCTCTTTATGCCCACAGGAGTTTGAGTCTCCATACCATCTTTTTTGTATTTTATTAATTGAATTTTGTTTGATTAACATTAAGTTCCATAAAAACACTCTCTTCTTTAAAATATCATGAACAATTCTTGTAGGCCGAGCTTTTTTTTTTTTCAAGGAAATAGAGAATAGAGAGAACATTTAAATCAAAACTTTTGATACAAACACTTTCGGATTGCTAAATCATAGGCGAAATAAATATATAAAGCAACGTAGTCATCATATATTTTTTTTAACTTTTACGGGGAAAAAAAAGAAAAAGAAGGGTGGTAAGTGGTGATTACGTTATGAGGCCGTGTCTCAGTCCCAGTGTGGCTGATCATCTTCTTAGATCAGCTACTAATCATCGCCCTAGTAAGCTATTACCTCACTAACTAGCTAATTAGATGCGAGCTTTTTCCCAGGCTATTCCTCCTTTTGCTCCTCAGCCTACTAGGCATTAACAGCCATTTCTAGTTATTGTTCCACTCCTAAGGGCAGGTTCTTACGTGTTACTCACCCGTCTGCCACAAGAAACACCACTTCTTGTCTGACTTGCAAGTGTTAAACATTCTGCCAACTCTTTTGTATGGATTCCCATACATGTATTGCTAAACCAGATAGGGATTGAACAAAAAAAAATGAGTGGATGGTTAGAAAAACCAAAATACAAAAAGGATTAGTAATAAAGATTATGTCAATTCCTTTGAATTTCATTCTTGTGAACTTATTCCTTAGACGGGATCTTAACATGTTAGCTACAGTAAGGGGATGCCAATGGTAGGGCTAGAGACTGAAGTGAAGTCGTATATGGTAGCCGTACTCAAACTCATACAGGATGCCCCTGATAAGCTGTACAAGTTGGCCATGTTGCCCGTCTAGCACGTGTAGCATGTCAAGCCCTAATGAATCATTTACTAGTATGAAATGTTGTCTATTGTAGCACGTGTTTCGCCCATGGCATAAGAGGCATGATTATTTGATGTCATCCTCACCTTACTCTAACTTATCACTAGTAGTGTGCTTAGGATTTCGAACTCAACGTTGGGTGATAACCAAATATGAGGGTTACTGTTGTTGCTGGACTTAACCCAACACCTTACAGCACAAGCTGATGACAACCATGCATCATCTGTGTCTGTGTTCTCGAAAACACCCCTCTCTTTCAAGAGGATTCGTGACATGTCAGTTCGGATTGCAAGCTACAACTCAACTCACCTGCATGAAGCCGGAATTGCTAGTAATCATCGGTCAGCCACACGGCGTGAATGATTTCCCGTGAAGTGAAGGTCAGGATTATCGGGGTTGCTTCTGATGCACTTCCGAGGAATTTAGCATTAATTTTGTTGTTACCGTTGTTGACCGTTGGATTGGTGGTTTATTATGCGCCGATTGTTGTGTGCTTGGTGTTTGCCAGGTTTAATGGTAAAATCGTGGCTAAAGAATCGAATGGGGAGTATGCTTGTGCTTGAAAGCAAGATAGCCGAGTGCCTGCTTATTATACATTGGCGATTTTGACAATGCTATGGTCTTTGACTATACTGGTGGAAACTCAGGTTTATGTGATCAGTGCCACCATTGCACAGTGGTGCTTCTCCAAGGATGATGAAAAACCTAAGCGGAGTATATGAAGTTCATTGAAGTAACTTCCTACTGTTTCAGTTTTTCTACCCAATGATTTGTGCATCTTGACGCATTAATATAAAATGTTTCTACTTTTTATGTGAAGGTACCAGATTGTATTGATTAATCAGCAAAGATTTTGATCTTGGTGATCAGCTTAGGCCTTAGGATAATAATAATGGTAAAAATAGTTGATTATATGGATTTAGATATGGTTTTTAGCTGCACTAATGTATTCTAGTAAAGTATTTTTAATCGAGTATATTTAAGACCATTATCCTGGCAATTCACTGTTTGATTGGATTTATGGACTTGACATTGTTTTTATATTTACTACCATGGACTGAAGAATTCAATAAAGATCAGATGTCTAACAGTATCTTAGAGAGCAAACTGCTTTCACCAGTTTTCTGTTGACCATGTTTCTACCTTTATGAATAATAAAATTCATTTTGCTCCTTTTTGCATCTCTATAATGGGCAAGATTGGCATGAAAATGGAGCAACTTCTCTCGTTTCTATGTTATGCTGTCATGGCAGAAGACAGTTGTTTTATAGAATGGTTTAATTGCTGTATTTTTTGGTTGAGATTAGACAGCATATTTGCTTGTCTTTTGGGCAGAAAGCACGTTAATTTATTGAACCCTATTGCCTAATGTAGTGAGTATTATATGTTGATAAGATGATTATGAAATATCTGCAATAGTGAAACTCAAACCAGACATCCTTTTAAGGCTGATATCACTATAGTCTGTTGATCTTTAAGCGGTCATCTTTCTGACTAGAAAATTGTCAGTGGTTATAACCTGCTAATCTTTCTAACCTTCTGGTTCTAAACACTTGCAGAAATGCATTTGGGCCTTCTTCCGGCACTGTTTGTTTATCTGGACTACTTATTTGCGCTGCTCGAGTCGTGAGTGCTGCTGTTGATAGTGCAAGACAAGATGTTCCTGGCAGGGTGAATCTTGTCCTGCGGTGTTGTGTTAATACCCTACTGTCTACTATAGACTTTCTTAACAAGTCCACCATCACCTTTGCAGCAATAGCCGGTAAGGCTTACTGCACATCTGCGAGTGTGACATATGACCTTCTAAGGCGTAACCTACTCTGCCGCTTTTTTGGAGACTGTATCAGCTCGTTTGTTAGGAGGAATCATTTTTGTCTTCTCAGCAGTTTATACGATCGTGGCGAGTCTCTCCTCACAAAAATTAACAAAAACGATTTGCAATTATGGTGAATCTCACAAAATTTAATAAAAACGATTTGCTGCTGGATCGTTATTTTTCCTCTCTCTCTCTCTCTCTGCTTCTATTTTATTTACTTGATTTAGATACGTATATGCAGGCATGTGCTATCTTACAGGGTGTTATTAATCTCGGGGTTAATGCACACATTGTTGCTGTTGTCAAATGGATGCTTCTAATCGCAGTGCTGGATTTCTTTCTCCATGTGTTGGAGAATGTGATCGACACCGTGTACATTTGCTACGCAGTCGATAGATATAAAGGAGAAGTATACAAGCAGGAGGTTTATGACGTTTACGTTCATTTATCCATCAGTAGGAACACTGGTAGATCATCCTACCGTTCAGGAACTCTTGCTGCAGAATTGTTTACCGTTGGCCATTAGAGTCCGTCAAGGATTTCTTCGATTTCCGACTGGTGAATATCTTGGTATAAATGTTCTTGGTTCTAATTGCCAGCAAAACATCCAAAGCAAATCCTATAACTGAGGCTACAGCCATTATGACAAACACGAGCTTATAACAATGGGCTCCCACACAGGTATTCCCACCTCCTGCTGTTGGAGTAGCCTCTGCATCATATAGGTAGCCAGCAAGGAGGCCAGAAAAGAGGAAAGAACCAATGGGAAGGTTAAGGATTAAAATATTGTAGAGCAAACCATAATGTTTGAGACCGAATAGTTCCGAGGCAATTGGGACCGTCACCGCTAGACGGACTCCATAACAGATGCCGACAACAATTGAACCAACGTAAAGGCAACCAGGCACCGCCAATACCATGAGAAGGAACCCAACTGCCATCAGGATCTGAGATACTGCATTCCAAAGAGGCCTAGGTGTTCCAGCTCTTCTGCAGGTAGTTTCAAAGTTCAAAGGTGAGGATAGTTAAAAAAAACTCGATCAATTAAATATATGGCAAATCAATGCACTTGGAATACAGCTTTAATGAAAGAAAGCTATCTCTCCAACAACAATGTAAGCTGGCCAAATTAATCTATTAAAAATGATTGCATGCAGTTGGCCAACCTCCAAGCTGCAACAAAAAGTACAGAAAAATGATCAGAGGATGGCAAATATCAATACTGCTGTGGATTACAATGCATATACGCATCATTATGCGTGACGTGAAGACACAATCCAATTACTCAAATATCCTGTGATCCAAAATGGCCAACTGCGAAAGATGGCAACGGCTAAGATGCCTGCCAAAAGCTATATGCTGTAAGCTCTTGACATGACACCCATCACCAGCATGGTGTTAACCAGATTTCCTCTTTCTTCCATCATCTAAATTTGCCTATTTGCCATATAATTCACCAACTTTGAAACCAACAACACTTGTAGTTTTAACCACTCCAAAAGCAGGACAACATTTGTTAACAACCTTTTTGCAGTCTTGAGAAAATTAAGATTTTAGACTCAAATCTATGCAGTAGAGATGGAATAAAGAGATAAGAGATAAGAACAAAAACCACATACATACACATCAACCAAGTAAATTAATAGAGCCAACTAAAATCAAGTCCATCCAATGAAGTTTTCGCACTAAAATTGTCCACATCAAAGCATTAATATGTTATGGCAAAAATCAAGAGATTTTCATCAATATAATGGTCAAAATATACGGGTTGTGGTCCCTCTTCTGCATGTGCATTTAAGCAAAACAGCGAAAGACTAGAATTGTGCTTATGCCACGTCTCTGTAACATGACATCCATTTAAGCAACAAAAACTTTGTTTGTCCCACATTAATTGACTGCACAACAAGACCCTTCGCTTCCCTAAGCTAGAAATTGATTTAAGTAATGTAAAGTAAAAAAGGCAAGATCATTTCGTGTAAACTCTATGTTGAAACAGATCTTAGTTGGAAAGAAACCATAATCCAATCTAGATTCTGAGACAAAAATAAATTTGTAATCTTTGAAACTCAAAATATAATATCCCCCATTCAAGAGAAATCTTCTTAGCATGATAATGATAGTAGCATGTTTCATATTTCTGCCCTGATTTGTATTTAGGCTTCACAAACTGGAATCTTCCATCAAAAAATGTTTACTAAACCAATAAAATAATGGTTGACCAAATTTGTAGAACTTTCTTAAATAAATTAATCAACAATGAACCGTGCTCTATCAAAGAGAATCTTTCTTTTTTAACCTTATGAACTCGTCAAACGAAGGAATTTGGAAAATACTCAAGTTTGCATATTACTAACAATGGAACGACTTCGAAATTGTCTCTTCATGGGCATAAATAAATCAGTTAGTAAAAGATTCTCACCGACTGATACCAGAAAAATGTCAAAATCATGAAAATTTGAGTTGAGGCAAGGAATGGAACTTACTTGAGAAAATACTCTGAAACTGAACCCGAAATGATCCGCCCGAAAAAACCCCAAATACTGGTAAGCGACACGAAAACGGAAACGTCGGCGTGGCCAAGGGCCAAACCAATCTGCGCCAGGTTATTCATCACCGCCAAACCAGTTCCGACCCCACACAAAAACGACACGAACAACAGCCAAAAGTCCCATGTCAGCACCGCTTCGAATATCGTGTGGTCCTCTCCTATCACCGGCCGATACTTTCCCACCAACGCCAGCTCTTCCCCTACTGCAGCAGCCGCTTCCTCGTTAATAACCGCCTTTTGCTCTGCTGCCGTCGCATTAGTTTCCTGTTTGAGCAACCGTTCCTGACGCTCCATGTCAGGTTCGAACCCGACCAACCGCCAACTCTTCACAAAAGAATAAAACGGAACTGCCAATGGACTAGCTAATAAAATAAGAAGTATAACCGCGAAAACAAGCGAAAAAACCTGATTGGTCGAACCGATCAGGTCGTAAGCTAAGAGATAAACAGCGACTACGACTGCAACTATGTTGAATATTGCGAAATAGCGGGTTTCTTCCTTTTCTGAAGCGACGGAGGTGAACTGGGGGATTTCACGGAGGAAGAAGACGGCGCTGAGGCAAACAGCGAAGGGGATGACGGCTAGCATGATGAGGAATCTGGCGGGGTCATCGGAGAAGAGGGCGGAGCAGAGGTCTGTGAAAATGGCGGTGCTAAGACCGACGTATCCTTTTAAGATGCCGGAGACTGGGCCACGGTTGTGGCGGAAGTTACGGATACAAGTTACTAACACCGCCGTGTTCATCCATGTTGTGCTGTTGCCTCCCATGCACAGGTATATACACATCTGTAAGTAGCCAAGCCGAAAAAATTAGTGACTGTTGAAATCTTTGATATTTTTAACAATGAAAAGACCCGCTTTATTGGGAATTGGATTTCAACCGCGAAGGAAAACAATATTTGATAGTTTTAGAACTTTATTAACGGCGAATTTCTATGGCAGTTAAGAATTACTATTGAAACTGTCTAGTCATAAACAATCTTAACCTACACATGGAAAATAATTTAATTGTTTGCTAAAATGCTTAAAAGAATAGTTCTTCTGCAGGAATGCATTGCACATATACCTGCCAGTAAGGAAGTGGTTGAATTTTTTGACTAACGACAAGCCATTGGGCACCATAACCTATGAACCCTTCAGTGGCACCGATAAGGAGAATAACCGAGGTGGGCAAACGATCAGAGGCAAGGCCAGCCAGTATACCAAAAGCCTTACCAACATCTTTAGCCACCGACAAATTGTTAAGCTGGAGTTGGGTAAGGTCCATAAGCGTCTTGAGGGCATCGGAGTAGTTGGAAAACGTATAGTTATTGCCCGAAATAGTCTGGACCCAAACGGCGGAAACAAAGCCTAGCCATTTCCAGGCACTAAAAGTGTAAGTTTCTCGATATCCCATCAACCTAGAAGCTCTCCTAAAAAATGATAAGAAAGATTTTCAACGGTGGGTGTGAGGGTGGGAATCCGAATTTCAGGATTTTTATAATTAATTTGTAGCGTTTTGAGGTGGGTTGGTTTCAGGTATTTAAACTTTAAAGTGCCAAGCTATTTCATTTTTTCTTCTTTTAATAATACAGGTTGCTTTTAATTTGTTTGTATTTTGTTTTACTTGCCAGTAAAATCCAAGGTGGGCTGCGGCTGCTTGGACTGGGTTCCTTAGGTTCCGTAATTTAGTCTTCGTCGGATCTTATTTTATGTGTTTCTTCGTCGTGGGGACATTTTTCATTTGACTCGTTCGTTCGTTTCACATCCATAATTCAGAACCTAACGGTGAAAGATATTTTGGACATGCTTAACTTTGTGACTTTATATCTATATTGATATGAATTTTTCTAAATAAAAATAATTTTTTTAAATAATAATATAAATTAAATGATTTAAATTTTAAATTTGTTTTCTTGCATTAGTTCGTCAATATGTTGGTTGTAAATAATAATTAAAAAAAATAAAGGAATCAATCGAGAAGGCAGAGAACGGGGTTAAATGGCAAGTCATGAAAATTGAATTAAATGTACCGAGTGAGAGGCTTACTGTCATCGAATTACTTGAATGCGCGAATATCTATGATGATGAAATATAACGTTGCTCCTTGGAAAGCCAACAGTTGCTTGCATTATAGTTCCACAGATTCACATTTCCTTTTCTAAAGAACAAATCCATGGGCTTAAAGTTAAAGTTATGGGCATATCTATATGTAACTTGAAAGGGAGGGATAGCCAGGATTGGCGGTAGGCGTGATTGCAATTTTTAGATTTATACAGTATTTATATATTTTATTATATTATAATTATATATATTTAATTAATTTATATAAATTTTAATATATAAATAATTTATATTATATCAATTTTAAAAATATATATTTATATAATATTATATTTTATTTATTTTATTTATATTATATTTATTTAATGATATCTAATATTAAATTTACATACGGAATGTGGCCATCTGTGTCGCGTGATGTAGCACCCAAGCGTGGGTGGGTTTTAATTAAACGTACAAGCATGGGAAGCGTTCTCGTGCCATGGTTTTCGTTTCATGAATCATGATATCATCTACAACAGCCAGAATTTTACCTACTCGCGGATGAGTAAGTATTTAAAATAAGTGGATAAATAAATGTAAAAGTAAATGTTTGATTCTTGAAGCCATGATTCGGCTTTGATTCCTTTTTCCTCCTTCAGGATTTATTCCATTTTTCAACTTTGTTGTTTTATGTTTTCAAGTCCTCCATTAATCCATTTTGTCTGCTCACATTATTATTTGCATTCTGCGAATTATAATTTCTTATGATTTTTTATTTCATAAAAATATGGTTTAATTTTGCTTTTTCAATAAAATATATATTTTTTGAACTGAATTATAAAAGATTTATTATTATTATTAAATTAAATTAAATGATTACATGCTCTTTTTTATGGCATAAAAGACACATTTTTGAGGTAATTAATTCCATTGTTGATTTGAGATATAATTTATATCATAAACTTAGTACTTTTCTGAAAATAAGAACAAATTTGAGAAAATCATTTGATATAATAATGTTGGAGTTTAAGTTGCAATATTAGATTTATTAAAATGACATATATATTATAAATATAGTGAAAAATTAATACAACAAAATTTATATTTATTAAATTTTAATTTCATTTAAGACTTTTTAAAATTTCACGGATTACATAGAAAACGGGTTCAAACGTTTGTTAACTTGAATCAACTACATCCTAATACGAATGTCATGCATATAGAAATTACGAAACAAAGGAAGAATATGAATCATAATATTATTTGATTATGAGACGAAGAATATTATTGCAAGAGTCCATTTAGAAATTAAACAGCTTCATTGACAACTCGACATTCGTTTCAAATAGTCGTACGAATCATCTCTCTTGCTCATATGGTTCCTTTGCTTACAAGGATTGAGATGGATAAGATATTTATAATTTTTATAATATTTAAATTTGAATATATTTATTATTCATTTTAAATTTATAAATTACTATTCGAATTTGAATTAAATAATATTATTCATCAAATATATAAAAAAATTTTGAGTTCAATAGGTAAGGATTTGATTTTTACTTA
>JBBYHO010000001.1:4797203-4837546 GCA_038382025.1 Adansonia gregorii | reverse complement strand
TTTGAATTAAATAATATTATTCATCAAATATATAAAAAAATTTTGAGTTCAATAGGTAAGGATTTGATTTTTACTTAAAACATAATTCTCAACATCTTACAAAAGCGGATTTCAATCTGCATGTACAGTACGAATTTAGATAATATATATCTGATGATTCATATCTACATTCGATGTGGATAGTAATTATAATAATCAAATTTAAATATTATTAGAATATGCAAAAAATAGATCGTATATTTATAAATATTTAAATCAGCATTATCCATTGCTATCCTTACTCATTTATCATTATGTTGGTATAATTTTTTTTAAAAAGTTAAAAAATAAAATTTTATCACAAAAGCAACATCAAATGAGTATTTTGTTTTGACTTTGCTGAGATTAAAGTTATTGCTTGCAAATCGAAACTAAAAATAAAAGAATAAAGCTTGTGGAACTTGAAAATTACTTTTGAATCAAATTCAAATTATTTTATTATACTCACAAATTAAAATTTTTTATTATTTTAAATCTATTTTCTTTTAAAATTTCAAATACTTACTATACTTTCTCATCAAATACTTAAAATTTATTAAATTATATTTTTCATTACACTGTTGTACAGCCCAAGAGTATCTGCTCATCAAGTTTATATACATTTGGCAATTGCCCTTTAATATATTAGGATTAGATATTTTATCAATTCACGATTAAACTGACGTCAATAATTATATATTAATTAATCGTAGTTATTAATTATGAAATTAAACTTACGGGTAGGAACCTGACAGAACATAAGGTCCAAGAAACCATTGTTCTCATGATATCATACGTGTTTGATCGGAAAAGGTCTCTTATCACTTGTAATCGGACGTACTTCGTTTACTATGAAAACCACTCAGACTGAGACACTTCTGATCCCGTGCACATGCTTCTTGCTTTTCCCTTTTCTTCAAATATATTTGAATTTACAGGTGGGAACCCGACAGAAGATAATGTAATCATTATTTTCAAAGTATGATACGTGTTTGATTGAAGAAGGGCTCTTATCACTTATAATTGGACGTCCTTCGTTTATTTATTTAAACATTATTATAAACACCACTGAGACTGATACACTCCTGATCCCGTGCAGATGCTTCTTGCTTTACCCTTTTCTCCAAATTTAGCATCTATAGTATTTCTTTTTCTTTTATTTTTTTTCAATTAAGTTGCTGATACCAGTATTAAAAATTCTACCTAAATTTGGGATTTTTTTTCAAAAAATAATTATTTATTAAAAAATTTATCTATTTTTAATATCTTTTAATTAAAAAAACTTTTAGTTTAATATTCTTTCATCGCAGAGTGTATATGATGAATTATAGTTAACTATTAATAGAAAAATGATCTTTTATATACAAAACAAATTTCTCCACCAAACCCAAAATACCCTTAATTAAAAAATTATTTTAATTAATAGATTAGTGGCTGGCATGTTTAATTAAAATTATAATAATTTTCTTTTATGGTTTTAAGCAACTATTCATCGCTAAAATATCCAAGTAATTTGTAGAACTGTTTGAAAATTAAGCGAATTGGTCATGGAATGCTAAAAAAAAAAAAAATTAAAGTCTGAATTTTGAGACATATTTTCATATTGAAATTAATTAAAAAAATCAGTTAGACAATAAAAATGAATGAATCAATGGAATGTTCTATAAATACCTTTTATATTTAGGGTTTAGCTAACAGATATTAATAAATATCTTTTAACCATCAAATTTTTTATGAAATTTTTTAAATTAAATAAATCATTTTTATGAAGTAAAAAAGATATTAATTATATATTTTTAAAAGTTTTTAAGAGATTTTCAGGTATGTTTTGGCAATCAAATTCAAAGCCAAGGCCTTAGGGAATTGAAAGCGCGTATAAAAAATTAGGTGCAAAATTTGACTTGTACTAATAAAATGTAATTGATCTCAGGTGAACGGTGCAAATCAAATCAAAGGTCTTTGCAAACTAATCTTGATGTATGATTAGACGTGATTTGTTTTGTCCGAAGCTGGTTGCATTCCTGACAACGGTAATAAAATCTGGACCCGACATTAAACTCGACAACGCGTCTTCAGCAACAAACAAACGATCAGATCACCATAAAAAAAAAAAAAAAAGGGTCCCATTAAAGAGTGGCTTATTGAACAGTTATCTTGATTTTCCTTTTAAATTTTGATAAGAACACACTGTTATGGTATGTACCCATTAAAGAGTGGCTTATTGAACACTTATCTTGATTTTTCTTTTAAATTTTGATAAGAACACACTGTTATGGTATGTACGGTCCGTTCGACTAATATAGGTAATGGCAAACGTGTCTTATCAAAGCATAAATAAAACAAAAACATGGTTGAATATTTGTCACTTATTTATAAAAAAGTGTTAACGAATGTCTCACACATCGGTTAAATTGTTAAAATTTTAAAATAAAAAATTTTGTATAAAATAATTGATTAAATTTAATATATATTTTTTAAGTCTTACAGGTGCTCGGACACTCATTAAACAAAAGTTTATTTATTTTGAGAATAAATCAATATAAAAATAATCATAAAATTTATTTTTCAAATATTACCAAAGAAACCATAAAGTTAAGTCTTATCCCTACTTTTTCTGTGTATGATGATGTTCTATGGTCGATATCTAAAACAATGTTTTAATTTGACCGAGAATTAGGAGGTGTCGATTTTTCTTTAGGAAGTTGGATTAACTTGTTGTTTTCATTTCCAACGTTCACTTGTAGGTTCATTTTTATTATCTTGATCATATATATATATGTCTATTACGATACAAATATCATAAAAAAATAATAGAGATACGAAAATAATATAATTTATATTATACAACAAAAAAATGATGATCGGACTGATCTAAGCACTGACCTCGAATATTAAAGCTAAAGCTAAACTATTTTTTAAATGATAAATTTTTTTAAATTTTTTTTTAAAATTAATATTGTTATTTAAATTTTTTTAAATAATATTTTTGAATTTACTGCAAATGATTTTTTAAACTATAATTTCTTTTAAATTAAATATTTTTATTAAAATTCTTTCTAATAACGACTTCAAATTTGGACAATAACTCAACCCCGTAAACATCACGATTGATATACGAACTTTATGAGACTTCTTTCTTTTTCTGTTTTCAGTCTGGAGGTGATGGAAACAAAAAAACAGTGAGGAGCTGGCAATTTTTGGCACTATATGGTGATGTCATGTTGGTTAGCCATTCTCTCTTCCGTGTGGGTCACTAGGAAAAGCATAAAGCGGGGCCAGTTGCTAAAGCTTGCACCCAAAGTCGTACTCGGATTGAAAAACGTGGACGGATGAATGAATTAGTCGTAAAGACCAAAAATCCAAAAACAGTTAGTAGGGTCGTAAAGTTTTCTTTCTAAATGCTGTGCGGCACAAGTTATTTTCAATTGAGAGGGGTGGAAAGTAGGGCTTGATAATTAGACCAAAACAGCTGCTATTGATCTCATTTAGATACGGATATTCTTTCTATTGTAACTAAAAAACAAAAGGAAAGCCTTACGCAAAAAGTGAGCATTTTAAGAGTACAACTATTTAATGTGGTAAAGCAGACGAAAAAGTCGCAGCCCACGACTCTCAAACCCATCATAAATTAAACTCATACTACCATAACGGGCCTTGCTTTTACATCCACTCATTTATATCTTTAGGTCATAGGTGTTGTTGGGCTGATGCCTACAAAACTTGGGTTGTGGCAACGATGACCCATTATTTGTTCATTTTAGACCGACATGGCTGGCCCTACGTATTCCTACCCAATACACAGCCGTGCTGCCAAACCCCTAACGTTAGCGGAGGTGCATTTTTGAATTTGGTTTCTTTTTACATTATTTACAGCAAAACCATCAACAGAAAATTCTCTTATTAATCCAGAATTTATTTGTCATCAATAGTTGTTGGATCAAGTGACAAAGAATTTTATATTTTTTAAATAAAATTTTAATTTTAAAATTTATTAATAAAAATAATAATAATAATATTTTTAACTTATTTAAAATTTAATTAAATTTAATTTTAAAATAATTAAAATATAATATAATTATCAAATAACGAAATATACATAAAAAAATTATTTATCAAATTTAATTGTAATCAAATTAAATTTTATTTTAAATATAGGAAGAAAAATAAAAGAAAAAGACCACTTATCAAAATTAATGTTTTGATGGCAAATGGGAATTAAATTAATTATTCCAATATTTTTTATGAAAAGAAATGAGCGATTTCCAAGTGGCATTTATATATTCCCAATTCCAGCGAGTACTCGTCATCTTCTCCGATTTTCAGATTGGTTACACTCTGCAAACAGTTAAACAAAGTAAAAAAAAAACCCCCAAAAAGGGAATAAAAATTAAATAAAAAAGTTAAATGGAAGTCCAAAAATTCTCCATATTATTAAATCAGAGTCATCTGTCTTTACAGGTACTTGATTTATCTCTTTCTAATTCTCTCTTTGAGTCGTCGCTGCAATGGGTGGCACGGAAGAAGAAACCACCGCCTCCAAGTCCACTTCTCTCTACGACGCCTCTTTACCAACTGAACCTCTCCTTTTCAAACCCACGGCCAGCTCCACCTACCCATCTCCTCCACTAGAAGAACCAGCTCAACCAGAACCGTCTGAGCATCAACCTACTCAGTTCCTCCAGATCTCTTTCAATTACGGACCCAGACCTTTCAAAGACCTTCCTTTCCTCATCCTCTTTCTCCTCTTAGTTCTCTGCACTTTCGCTTTCGGTATTTTCTCAATCTTCCATCGAAACGTCAACTACGCCAACGTTTCGAGCTTCACCTACGATTCTAATTCTACCTCTTGCGTTAAACCCAATTCCTTTTTGTCAAATCCAAATTGGGTTTTTGGAAGTGGGCTTCCTTCTTCTTCGAGTTCTAGTTTTTGGACAAATTTAATATGGATCCTTGTCATAACTTTAATTTTAAGTGTACCCATTTGTTTTCTTTTGCTTTTATTACTCAAACATTACACAAAGCAGGTCGTTTATGTTTTGCTTCCTTTCTTTATAATCATGCCGATTTTCTTTGATGTTTATTGGTTCGTTGCTTGTACTTCCAGTTCTTCATGTAGTGATGCTTTCCCCTTGGTGTATAGAATTTTGGTGCTTGTTTTTGTTTTGTTAATAGTAGGGATTATTGTTTGGATCATTGTGGCTAATTGGCATCGAATCGAGTTGACTGTGAGGATTATTGGGGTTGCTTCTGATGCACTTTCGAGGAATTTGGGATTAATTTTGGTGACACCGTTGTTGACTTTCGGATTGGTGGTTTATTGTGCCCCAATTGTTGTGTTCTTGGTGTTTGCTAGGTTTAATGGGAAAATTGTGGCTAAAGAATCGAATGGGGATTATACTTGTGTTTGGAAACAAGATAGCTGGGTGCCTGCTTATTATACATTGGCGATTTTGACAATGCTGTGGTCCTTGACTACAATGGTGGAAGCTCAGGTTTATGTGATCAGCGGCACCATTGCTCAGTGGTATTTCTCCAAGGATGATGAAAAACCAAAGCGGAGTATAAGAAATTCATTGAGGTAACTTCCTACTGTTTCAGTTTTTCTACCAAATGATCTATGCATCTTAATGTAACTATTAATATAAACTGTTTTTACTAATCCGTGAAGATAGCTGAAACTAAGCCTGAATTGGATTTTTCTTTTTTGCGTGTGTTTCTGTGAATACCAGATTGTATTGATTAAAAGATTTTTATCTTGATGATCAGCTTAGGCCTTAGGATAATAGTAATGGTAAATATTTAATTACGCAGGTTTAGATATGGTGTTTAGCTGCACTAATGTGTTCTAGTAAAGTTTTTGTAATTGAGTATTTTTTAAGTCCATTATCCTGGCAATTCACTGTTTGAGTGGATTTATTGACTCAAAATTGTTTTTATATTTACAGCATGGACTGAAGAATTTAATAAAAGATCAGATGTCTAACAATATCTTAGAGAGCAAATTCCTCCACTAGTTATGTCTTATGTTGACTATTTTTCGACCTTTGTATATAATATATAATAAAATTGATTTTGTTCCTTTGCCCATATCTGTAATGGGCTAGATTGGCACGAAAATGGAGCAACTTCTCTAGTTTCTACGCCACGCTGTCATGTCAGAAGACAGCATGTTAACTTATTTTATAGAATGGTTTAATTACTGTATTTTCGGTTGAGATTAGACAGCGTATTAGCTTGTCTTTTAGTCAGCAAGCATGTTAATTTTTTGAATCATATCGCTTAATTTAATGAGTATTATATGTTGATGGGATGATTTATGAAGGCTATATTAATGAAATATCTGCAATAGTGAAACTCAAACCAGACATCCTTCTAAGGCTGATATATAGTTTCTTCTTTTTGAAAGAAGGTGCCCGGCTACGGAGAGGAAGTTTCTCTTGTTTGAGTGTCCCGAGCGACAGAAGTCCTAGTTAATTATTATAATAATATATAGTTCACTCTTTCTTTTATGAGATAATCACTATAGTATGTTGATTTTTGAACAGTTAGCTTTCTGACTAGAAAATTGTAACCCGTTAATCTTTCTAACCTTCTGGTTCTAAACGCTTGCAGAAATGCTTTTGGTCCTTCTTTTGGCACCGTCTGTTTATCTGGACTACTTGTTTGTGCTGTTCGAGTGGTGCGTGCTGCTGTTGATAGTGCAAGACAAGAAGACGTTCCTGGGATAGTGAATCTTGTTCTGCGGTGTTGTGTTAATGCCTTACTGTCCGCTATAGACTTTCTTAACAAGTTCACCATAAACTTTGCAGCAATAACCGGTGAGGCTTACTGCACATCAGCGAGGATGACATACGAGCTTCTAAGGCGTAACCTACTCTCTGCCGTTTTTGTGGAGACCATATCAACTCGTCTGTTAGCAGGAATTATTTTCGTCTTCTCAGCAGTTTATGTGATTGTGGTGAGTCTCCTGTCACAAAAATTAATAAAATGATTTGCTGCTGGGCTTTTTATTCTTTTTTCTCTTCCTTTATTTGAATTACCCGATATTTGCATACATATATGCAGGTATGTGCTATCTTACAGGGTGTTACTGATCTCGGGGTTAATGCATACATCGTTGCTGTTGTTGCGTGGATGCTGCTAATTGCAGTGCTGGGTTTCTTTGTCCATGTGTTGGAGAATGTGATCGACACCGTTTACATCTGCTATGCGATGATAGAGATAGAGGAGAAGTATACAAGCAGGAGGTTCATGAAGTTTATGTTCAATTACCCGTCAGTAGGAACAGTAGTAGTAATAGATCATCCTTCCCTTGAAGAACTCTTGGTGTATAGATATATCCCTGTAAAGTATGTAACTTCAAATAACGCGTTTGTTGATTTGTCATTTGATTTCTGTACGAGGTTTAGCTTGTTGACTGCCTTTTAGGCTATATTTGTGTATACCCATCAGATTCAAACCATTGCATTGTTTTTAATACAGAGTGAAGGAATGATTCATTTGGTAAAAGTTTATTTAATTTGGTAAATAATAAATTATTTGCTTGTTAATTACTCTTCCGTTTGATTAAAATAATTAAAATATTATATATAAAATCATGAAAAAATATAAATATTATCTAAATACATGAATATATTAAAAATTTATAACATAAATTATCAATATATTTAAATGTGTATAAATATATAATATCTTAAATGTATAGATTTATTTAAAGGTTGGTTTGCTCGACTTAAGTCTACGTAAAAATTTTAAAAATTTCAAGTCACGTAAAAGTCTAAATACGATAATAAAATAAAGAAATAATCATGAATTTAACAGAAATGCTTGGATTAGCTTTAGTTTTTGGTATTTATATTAAACTTAAATAATAGAATCGGTTCTTTTAAAAGGTTAATTAATGTTATGTGTTTTATTGAACATCATTCTGTAATTTTAGACTTTTTCCATTTCATTTTCAAATTCTTCCCAATCGTATGGATTTTTGTTTTCGTCGTTTGAGATTAATAATAAATCGATTTATTATTTACAGGGAGATATAAAAGAAATAAAGCAACCAGCAAAGGAGGGCATATTGGTAAAAGGGGGTTTAAGTGCCCTGCTCGCATCTTGAGGCTCACTGCAACTCTTGAATTCCATTTTTCTGCTGGTTTTTCTTCTCTTCCAAGCTTCTACTACTCTTTTTGTCTTTGGCATTCGCAGGTAGCCATGGTTCTCGAGGTAAGCACGCGATGCAAAGAAAGGAATATGCATCCTTGATATCCTTCTTCAATCATCTATTTCTTTATTCTCTTTTCATCTCTTAGTTTCTCAAATTAGGGTTTATCTTTTCAAATAAAATCGCTTTTTTTTTTTTTTGGGTTTTCAAATCAATCAGGCGACTATGATATGCATGGATAACTCGGAATGGATGCGAAACGGCGATTATTCCCCGTGTCGATTTCAAGCCCAAGCTGACGCCGTTAGTCTTATCTGTGGAGCTAAAACCCAGGTAAATTACTGCTTTAACTTAAGCTATTAGATTAATCTTCTTCATTTATGAATCGAATTAGTTGAGTTTAGGAAGTTGCTTTCCTTTAATAAATTAATGGCAGTCTAATCCGGAGAACACAGTCGGGATATTGACGATGGCGGGCAAAGGAGTACGTGTATTGGCTACTCCTACCAGTGATCTCGGCAAAATCTTGTCTTGCATGCACGGTAATTTAAGCTAGGATCGCAATTTAAATATGGGTTTTTTGAACTGCGGCAATAAACATCCTGTGGTGAAAGAACTCCGAATGCTTGCTCGTGTTCTGATTTACCATTTTACTCTTATACTGTAAGATAAGGGTTAGGCAAGTTGGATTATTTGTGGTTTACCATGTTGTTGGAAAATTAGATTAAAAATCACGTACGCTTTTTTTTGGGGGGCGGGGGGTAGTTGTGGTCAATTGAAAATTAGACATATATGTTGAAGACAAACCCACATTAATATATTTGGATCATAGGATTACATAACCCTGACAATTTGTTACTGTGACCTATGTAAGCATGCTGTTCAGGCAGAATATGCATGTTTGCCAAGCTCTGTAAAAGAAGATCCATCTTTTTCCCTTACTTTGAAAATGGAGAACTTGTCCTTGCTGATGGAGTTCGGTGGTTAAATTTAGTGTAGTTTGTCATTTTATGCAAAAGCAGCTTGATTAATGATTAGTCTAAATTTGTTTTAAGTATTTCTGAATTGAAGGTCATCTTCTTTCTGCTCTATCGCTTTCCTCATTAACATAAACTTGTTCTCCTTTATATATTTTTGAATGTTTTACACAGGTCTTGAAATGGGGGGTGAGATGAACCTGGCAGCTGGAATTCAGATTGCTCAATTGGCTCTGAAGCATCGCCAAAACAAAAATCAACATCAAAGGATTATAGTTTTTGCTGGAAGGTATATTTTGTTGACCTTCAATTTGGTTTTTTACGTCACAATTCACATATAACTTTTTTCCCTTCTACATTATGCTTTCAGTCCTATTAAGTATGAAAAGAAGGCATTGGAGATGATAGGAAAGAAGCTGAAAAAGAATAGCGTAGCTCTTGATATTGTTGATTTTGGTGAGGATGAAGATGGAAAGCCAGAAAAGTTGGAGGCTCTTCTTGCATCTGTTAACAATAACGGCAGTAGCCACATAGTTCATGTTCCTTCTGGTCAACATGCACTTTCTGATGTGCTTATCAGGTTTTATGTAGCTCCTTTGTCTGATTCTTTGTTTTCCTTGAGTATTTGGTTTCTTTAGGACCGGGGGGGGGGGGGGCTCCCTTTTCCTGATTCGCTGTCAGCTTATGTCTCTTAGACCACCTTTCTTGCTAAAAAGTGGTCCTGTCTTCCTATACCAGCACACCTGTGTTCACTGGGGATGGGGAAGGAGGAAGTGGCTTTGCTGCTGCTGCTGCAGCGGCAGCTGGTGGTGATGGTGGTGTTTCTGACTTTGATTTTGGCGTGGATCCAAATATAGATCCAGAATTGGCTCTTGCACTAAGGGTTTCCATGGAAGAAGAGAGAGCAAGGCAAGAAGCTGCTGCCAAGAGGGCTGCTGAGGAAGCTGCTAGGCAAGAAAAAGGAGAGGAAGCGCAACCAGTGTCTGATTTGCAGAATGCAACTATGACTTTATCTGATAAAGTTACTGATCCAATGGTTGGTATTTGTTACTTTGAGGTTGATATATTTTTCTATTCCACCAATTAATGTCAGTTAACATTGAATGGTGCAACTTATGTTTCAAATTGGCATTTTGGCTAACTGATTTTATGGCAGGATGAGGATGATGCTTTGCTAAAGCAGGCTCTTGCATTGTCAATGAATGTCCCAGGATCTGATTCTTCTATGGGTGATGCTGAGATGTCTGAGGCAACTAATGATCAGGAATTGGCATTTGGTATGTTGTTGGTTGTCTTAACATATCAGGGTGTATAATGTGTCAAGCTACTTATGACCTTTTCTTTTCGAAGGAGAAAATAGTCTACTACTTCTTTTCTTTCTGAAGAATTACAAATTGCTTTTATAGATTCTGTTTCGCATGGATGGTCTGCACAAGTGCAGTGTCCATATTGGTCTCTGGCTGGTCTACAATTTTTATATCTTGCTAAATACTACCAATCAAATCTCACCAAAGATCTGAACCATACTAGGTTTAGTTCATAGCTTAATGCAATCTTCTAGCTTTAATGACAGAATTTTGCTCATATTTGAATTGTATCTTTTAGCTGGTTTAAGATGCTTGAGTCCAAAGTCCTACTTATAGAACTATAAATGTAGCCAAATGCATGCATCAATATGATTGACTTCTAAATTAACTACAAATGGTCTTGTTGCTTGCATGCAGCACTTCAGATGTCCATGCAGGATAGTTCAAAAGATCCATCAGCACAGTCACATGTCAGCAAGGTGTTGGGAGATCAATCTTTTATGTCATCCATCCTTTCATCAGTAAGTCTAGTTGAATTAGGCCTTTTCTAAACCCACAATTGGTTTCTGCTATGGTTGCCGGCATGCTGATATGTTACGGCTTTTACAGCTCCCTGGAGTTGACCCAAATGATCCAAATGTGAAAGATTTGCTAGCATCTCTGCCAGGTCAATCTGAGGTGAGTTTCATTAAAATTAGCATAACCTTACATGTACTTCCAACTCTATTTTCTGTTCATGGTGACTCGGTTTCTGCCACATATGCATTAAGTGTTTGCCAATTAATAATAGCTGAATATCTAACATTTTCTGACAATTACACCCAAAATCTGCTTTGAGCTTAAATTTTGCTGCTTTGTGGAAGCGGCATTTGGGATTGTTAGTTACTGATATGCTGTAATACTTATTTGCTACCAGTCACAAGAAAAAAAGAATGAAGATGAGCAGCGAAAAGATGACAAGTGAAGATCTGCTGAAGTCAAAAGACTCGGCATCAAATCTTAATCTACCTTCCTATAGTGGTTGATGTGTCGGCCTATTTCTGAGTAAAGAGTTGTGTTTCTCCAGGCACACAAAACAGACACTAGATGAGTGGAGTTTGTCTAAACTTTGCTGTGGACTCAATTGAACGTTTTCGTTTTTTCTGTTCTAAAGCGCTTGAAGATCTATCATTTATATGTGAGCATGGGATTAAGATGCTTAACATTCATGTCACAATTTTTATTTGATTCCATAGGAAAAGCTGCAGGATTGTTGGTGTCTCAGACCAATTCCAATGTGCTCGTCCTGACGTGCATTTTTATATATATATATATATATATATATATGGGTTTTAGACTTATGAAGATAGATTTTGCATACCTCAAATCTGTGGGGCCCGAATTAGCAAATCCTGAAATCAGACGCCCTAGTAGCACTAGTTGCTCCATTTCTCTTTTTTTTTTTTTTTTTTTTGGTGCATTACATGTTTAGCTTAGGCCTTATTATTATTATTATAATGCTGGAGTTAGTACAAGAGGCGAAGCCAATATTTTATGAATTTCAAAATAGTTTGTGAAAGATCTGATGGTGGGCCGGACAAAAAATTGGAAGGTTTTTCACCGTTTTCTAGCTCCAGATTAAATGTGGTGGTGTTAGCTTGTTTGCCCGAGGAGCCAGTTGTTCATTAGACATACAGAAGTGGCTCCATGGGGTGAACATACGAAGAAATTAATCGGGAAGAACCATCCATCAGAAATTGCTTTGTAGTAATTAGCAAAGAACCGTTTTGAAGACATGATACCAATATATCTGGTCCTCATTTCAGTTAAAATTTAATTCTAGAAACGGTCCAAAGTCTTGAAAGACTTCTTAGATAAGATTGGTACCTAGTGCTAAACTGAAACAGTCTTGCAACTGCTTAGTCATCTGTGACTCCTTTGAGATAATCTATTCCACTTAGCTGGGCCAGCATTTGTCTTCAAGAGTGGCTATATAAATTAATGCACCTAGACAAGCAATTTTCCTGATCGTTTGAGTTTATATTAAGTTGCACCATCAAATGGGAGTACTTCCATTAAGAAGAGGCTGGTCGCAACTGGCTAGATTTGTGAGGTCGAACCCTCCCAAAAACAAACAAGCAAGCCAGTCCACGAAACCTACCACTGAAAACTAGTCATCATCCCATTCCCACACACGTTTAATTAAACCTTGATTCACGTTAGGAAATGGTGGTCGATCGGACACCTGTCGTGGGCCTAATGAAATACTTTCTGTTTTCCACAATGGAGACCCGCCCCACATTTATGCCTTCCCTTCGACCTCCATTTTTTTTCCCTAGCAAAAACAACTTCTGGGGTTTACCGTTTGTGTCAATGCAGCACTACATCCAAACTCGTATCAATCCTCTTTATCTCTTATCCAATAGGAAAACAACCATTGGGCAAATGGCAACACTATTTTATGAAAAAACTTGATCTCTCATCAAATAGAAAAACAACAATTGGCTGATTGGCAAATGGCAAAACTATTTTATGAAAAATGATTGTTGTTAGCTGTTGCCTTGCCCCAGGCACCTAAACATTTTTAGACAAGTTTGTGGAAGAACTCGAGCCTAGGGATATGAAATCTTGGAATGGTAAGCGTTAAAATCTGTTAACGAATAATAAAACAAAAGTAACGATAAACCACAAGTTTGGGGGAGTGCCTGCTGGGGTAGAGAACCTGCAAAGATTACCAGTGATTGGATGTGCATGCTAGGCTTGGAAATGGCATACATTATGAAATATTCATTTTATATCAAGAAAACGCCTTTTTAACAGCCACTTCTTTGACCATTTTAACTATGTTGTTTCTTTCATTCTTCTTCACTGTGGGGGTTTTCTTCTGCTTTTGCTCTCACGCAAAGAGCCCTTTTTAGGAACACGAAGGTAGAGAGACGGGTGATATCAATGCGAGTGTGCAATCCAAGATTGGACCACCTTATTTTTCTACTCAGGTTATGTTTATATGTTATAGTAAAAGACTTTTCCCAGTTTACAATCATAAAAGAATACTCTTGAAACTCAAAACAAAATGAATTCTCAGTATAAACAAAAGCAACTTTTGGGTTTTTGACTTTTTCTTTTTTCCAGTATCCATTACTTTAGTGGGTGCACCCATTTATGCATTGATGATGTTTGATAAAAATGTTGCATCTACATTCTCCTTTGCAGCCACTGAATTGTTTCGTGCAGCGTACCTATGACATTTTTTTTTACAATAAGAGGCTGCAACTTAAAATAAGTAAAAATTTTACAAATATTAAGATTTGAATTTAAATCTGTTATATATATATATATAAATGATGTAACTAATTTCATTAAAGCAAAAGGGAGTGGTGCTTTAATATGTTTTTAACTTGGGGTTTAAGTTTTTAATAATTCAATAATGGTGAATTATTTACATGGGGTCAGCTGAGAGCTTGGTTTTGCCAATGTTGGCATTCATTGGTAAATCAATATGGGAACATGAGATGGGCTTAATTGAACAAGAAACTGTTTTGTTTTCAACTTTGGAGAGTAATGACAAAGGAAAAAAGAGAAAAAAAAAAAAGAAAAACTGAAGTTGTTGTTTTGAAAACATGGAAAATAATTACAATGGAATTAGCCCTACCCATATTAGATGGTAGGGAATAATTACTGAATAGTTTAATTTATTAACAAAGTTTTTGAAAAGAATTTAACTGAAAACTTCAAATTAAATGTTATGGGAATCACTAATTATGTTTAAATGACACATTAATTAATTAATCTTGTCCTGTTGCCTTTACTAGGAAGGTAATTAACTAAATGGTTTTACTAATAATATTCTAATTAAAAACACTTTTTAAAATAAATATATATTAATATATTCACTCAATGCATAATTTTTTTTAAATAATTAATTATTGCATGTAATATGACATTATTACTATATTAAATATGAGATTAATATAACACTAATTTATTAGTTATATAAATAAAAAAATAATTATTAATATCTTTTTAATTTAATAGTTAAAAATACGTCAAAAATGATACATTGAGTTTGGGTTTGAATTTAAGCATACCCTCGCCCTTTCCTAATTTGTCATTACATATTGCTTTCTTTGTTTCCAAAAAAAAAAAAGAAAAAGACTTTATAGTTTCATTGCGTTGTAATTACTAATGAACTTCAGTGGCATTTCCAAACCTATTTCTTTATATAAAGCGCATTGCGGTTTGCGGTTCTTATCGCCTTCGGTTTCAAGTTTCAGCAACAACAGCAAAAGGGAAAAAAAAAAAAAAAAGGAAAGAAGAAAGAGTTGAGCTCACGCAAACAAATTCATCAACAATGGCTATGGCTTTCAAGATGGTGCAAACCGTTTATTTTTTTTTCAGTTTTTATTAATTTCATTTTAGCTTTTATTATATTTAATTCAGTGTATTTGGGTGTGTATGAGACTGTAGGCTACGACTGGGATGTGGGTCGCTGATGAGTGCAAGAACTCATTCATGGAGATGAAATGGAAGAAAGTGCATCGATACATAGTGTTCAAGATCGATGAAAAATCAAGGCTGGTGACCGTCGACAAGGTCGGCGGTCCTGGTGAAAGCTATGATGATCTTGCTGCATCTTTGCCCACCGATGATTGCCGATATGCTGTGTTTGATTTTGATTTCGTCACCGTTGATAATTGCCGGAAAAGCAAGATCTTCTTCATTGCATGGTTCGTCGCCCTTTCTACACTTCGTTACTAATTATTGTTGCAATTTTTTTAATGCTACTAGAACACAAGTTGACCATTTTATCCCTTTTAAAAGGGGAATTTAATTATTTATACAAGGGTAACATGTTATATATATATATATATATGAAAATAATAAGCATATTATTTTCTTTTTTAGTTAAAAAAAAGGGCAAATAATTGAGATTTTGATTAGTATTTTTTGGGGGGCAAGTATCAATAATTGCACATTTGATAAATAGGAATCAAAGCAATCTTTATGCTTTAGGAATGTATTTTATTAATAGCACTAACAAGAAATTTGTACATCCATTTTGTGTGGGTAGAAGGAAAATAATTATGTGAAAGAAATGTCTTCAAATATAACAAGTTGTTTATGAATAAATTTTTAAGTAAAATTAGGTAATTTTTTTTAAAAATAGAAAATTAAAAGATACTTATATCTGTATTATATTATTCGATAATATTATTATTGACTTAATTTTTTTTTATATTTTTTATTTGCTTGCGACGTTAAACTCGATTTTTTAATAATAAAAATATATAGTAATTTAGTAGCTTATTTTATTGGCAATGGAGATTGATCAACCATTCACATCAAATCAACATTTCACCTTTTCATTTTGTTTTATTTGAATTTTTTTATATTAATCCAAAGGCAACTTACATGACGACCACTCTTTTTTTTTTTTTTTTTTAAATTTGATGGTCCGAAGTCATTTTAATTAAAGTTAATTAAAAGCATTTTAATGTTGGATTTTAAGGTCACCGACGGCATCGAGAGTAAGAGCAAAAATGCTTTACGCAACATCCAAAGATGGGCTGAGGAGGGTGCTGGATGGCATCCACTACGAACTTCAAGCAACAGATCCAACCGAGATGGGGATGGATGTGATCAAGGACAAAGCCAATTAGGATTGTGGTTATAGAGGAATATCAATCATGTTTAATTATGACTATCTTACTTTTATTTAATCACTCCATCCAACATGATGTGCTTTTTTGTTTTTTTTTTTTTTTTTACTTTTTTTTGCCTAGATTCTTAGCTCTAATGTAAGTTAATCTTCTCATCTGTAATGATATTTCGATGTTCCGTGTCTTCTAATGCTAATTTGTGGATAAAGGTTGCTAATTTGAGGACAAAGCAGCCATCAATTCCACTTTCTTTTTACCTTGAAAAAGGTCAGAAAGGATGGAATCTTTTTTTGACTTTTTAATAAGGGTTGTTTAATTAATATTTATAAGCATCGATTAAAAATTATTTAATTATTATTTTAAAATTTTTTATATTTGATATATTATTTTTATTAAATTAAAAAATAATATATTGATTATATTATATATATTAACTTAATTGACATCATTAAACATTTTTCATGGGTTTTCCTTTCTTTTAAGCTGTAGGAATTGCTTGTTGGGCAATCAAGTCCTACGTTGGGCTGATGTCCGTCGGCAAAACTCGTTAATTTGCGGGGATAAATAATCATTTTTTAACTGATCTCTAGATTTAACTTTCCCATCTTTCAACTTTTATTTTCAATTATATACCAAAAATAAATGCAATGCTTCCCTGCAAGCTTTGCCAAATTCTACAAAATGATATTCCAGAAGTGTAAGAAACATTAACTTTTGTGCTGATAGGTAAGGGCAATCTTCAGTGCTTGATTTATGGGCATGCTATTCTGTCCATGGGGAAAAAAAAGCTGGGGAATTAAAGCAGTCTAGTACCAAAAGGAAGATGGCACTGCCCGTGACATGGGAAAATGAAATGATTTTAGGTACCAATTGTGGGGTTTTTTCTTGCTTTCTTTCCTGATAGATCCCCAATTTCCCAGCTCATGACACCCAAAACATAATGGATTGGATTGGTGATTGGTCGTTATCAGATGAAGGTGTCATCTATATTATCCAAAGTCGGATGAGTATGAGATACAAACATATGTTTTATATAGATATATATATATATATATATATGATCTATTTCATAATATTTAAAGAAATATTTTTAAAGTTTCTTTCATAATATTTAAAGAAATTTATTTTATATCTATTTTTAAATATGAATCGACTATGAATACTCGAAAAAATAAGTAAAAACTGCACGTAAGGTTTTCAAGGCTCCCCTCACTAGGTAACCAAGTGTTTAGCAGAGATTAGCAAAATCTCCAGAATAGGCAATGTTGTTTATACGTAACAACTACTCGACATGAATATAGCTATAATAAGTATTGGCCAATCCCTCTTTAGTTTTCCCAAATCAAATTGTCAAAAACCTGTAACTATACTGATTAACAGATTGTTCATTATGAAGAGTCACTCAATCCACAGAAAAGCATGTTAATATTAAGTCATATTTTTTCATCCATAATTGGAGAGTTCCAATTGCACATAAATTTCAAGGTTTTAATATTATTTACAGACAAGAAAAAGGCATGAAGGCCTCATTGTTGATGGTAAGTATGTTTGCTCAATAGCCAATCAAAAAAAAAAAAATGGAAACGAAAGCATGGTAAACGACTTCAATTCTCCAAGACATGTCTGAATCTATCTGATTTCTGAGGTTGCAGCAACAGTAGCTAGATAGTAGGCAATATATAAAACAATGACTAGGAAGATAGTAGAACAAAGGATATTTGTACCGTGTTCATATAATTACTTCGAATTTTGATATCTACACCACCTTATTTAATTTTCAAGATACGACTTCTTTTGTTAAAAAAAAAAAAAGCAGAACAAAGAACATTTAGACAAGAGATGGGTTATGAATTCTGGAAATTGTTGTCGTGGGCCGTATATAATTACCACCTAAAATCATGGTTTGGGACCTAATTTCTAGAGGACATTGTTCATATATGAATTTTCTGCAGTTCATAATCGACCAATAAGCCTCCAATCTCTCTAACTAACTCATTTGATTAGGATATTATGCGCTTAAGCCCTCTTGAACTTGCAAATCTTCAATAGTCTAATAACAACATACATGCCATCCGAACTAATACTCTATTAGTCACATCCGATATTTTATTCTCCTATTTGTTTACCTTTTTATCTTATCAAACCAATATATTATGATCTAGCAGTTAGGTGCCCTTGATTTTTGGCCATTGATCTTATATAAAGAATGTGAATTCAATGATGTATAGAATATTTTCCCTTGCTTTTTACTTCAATTGCAGAAATCATGTCTCTTGTGAGGACTGTGGAAGAGATGATTGTAAACCTCTAATGCTTTAATGAGATAACCATTTTAGGGTAATCCTTTTACTAGCTAATATTCAAGTTTGTGTTGCCATAGTTATACTTTAATTATTATATATAGCCATAATAATTCTAAGAAATTATAGGCAAAGGCTTACAAATAAAATTGATGCTTAACACGCCATTAAAATTGATGAACATGTTTGTAAATTAACACATAAAATTAATATATTACGAAACAAAAATTTACAAGATCATTTCAACTGGACTGATGTTAGTTGCCACGTAATATCAAATTTAAAAAAACTTCATAATTCATATAGGTTAACTTGTTAACTGTCAATTCAAACGCATTTGAATTATCAGGGGTAAAAAACAAATGAAACATGTGCATACATTTACGAAACGATAAGGTATTCTCCATGCAGGCCCTGCAATAGAGCAAATCCAATTGAAGCTGTGCAATGAAGTTTAGGCCTGAAGGACTAGCTCATGAAGCTGAACTTACTTGCCTATGCAACTTACTGGGCCTCAACGTTTTTTTCTTTCGTATCAAACCTTTTCAAATCAAGCTGAATTACATCAAATCTAACTGTAAAAAAAAACATAGCTCCAGATAATACTTGATACGACTAGTAACTACACAAAGCTTTTAGGCTTTTGTTGGAGAGATTAACACCTGCCAAGAAAAGGAATCATTTTCAACATAAAAAAGGAGCAACTAATTCATAGAAGAAGCACCGTAAAGATCAATTAGCGATGTTTTGGGTTCATACAATAAATAAAAACTACTTTTCTTATTCATATTGTGTCTTGACACGTATCCATAATTCCATATCCAATTATGCATGACTATGGGCAATTGAACATTCTGAAGTGTGATCCAATTGAAACAGTATTATCTCTCAAGGGGAACCCAAGAGGCTGTAACATGGCACTTGAACGCGTAGCATAATTTTCTTGTGTCCTTTTTCTGGGGCTTTGCTACATCTCAACAAACAACTGTTCACTTTTCAGCATAAGCAGATAACATCTAGTAGTAATTCTGTTCGCAACTTCTCTTCTGGAAAAGAGATATTTAAAGTAAAATGTGATGCTTGGTCGGCAAGCTCTCGTAGCTCGGTTAGAGCACCCGTTTAGTAAGCGGGAGGTCTTGAGTTCGACTCTCAACGAGAGCAAACTAGGTTTTCTTTAAAAAAATTTTTTATCTTAATTAATAATTAGTCAAATCACAAATGCTGAGTCAGCAATAGTACAAGGCCAAGTAGCTAGCAACGGACACATTGTCCAGCTCAAAAGATCTGATAATGTCAGTTCAAAGCGGGGGAAAAAGTGGGACCCACTTTATTGATGACCGAAATGATCACATGTCCGCCACGCGACAAACTTAACGCACGGGATTACTAATATACGCCGTCCATGGGACAAATTGAAGTGAATCAGTCATTAAAAAAAAAAATGATGACTTGCCTGTTTAATGTTGGATGGCAGCCGTTGGATATTTGCAAATGTTGCCAACTTATGTTACCTAAGCGCCAAAAATCTCAGCCCAAGGCTGCAGTTGATCATTTTTTCCCCTTTTAAAAAAGATTAATTTCCCTTCACGCGCCGGCTGCTAGCGTACCCTACAATTTCTCGTCAACGTTTCTTTTCGAGTGATGATAGTCTTCCGCGGTGTCATCAATGGTAGTACAAAATTTATGAGTAATATTATTGTTTTCTTATTACTGGAAAGGTCATTTACATATGTGTGTATATATTTATATATATATGGCCAAAATTACTTATATTTTTATTAAAGTTTAATACATTTAATTTATTGACAGTAAATTTAAATTTTAAATTTATTAAATATAATTTTTTTAAAATATAATATAAATTAATTAAAATTGTTAATATCGCATTCTTAATTTAATTTTGTTAATTAATGTGTTAATTAAATTCCCCAAAATGTTTCTGGATTGTTTACAGTTTAGCAGCATTAACAGGTTCTGTTAGATGCGTGTCGGTGTCGGCCTATGTTTGTCCTTTTCTTTTTTTGGATAAAATGTTGTACTTTTTTCAAGTAGCTGGGGAATTATTAGATTCTAATAATAATATTATTATCCGTCAGATCGATCATCAGTCAACGGTCAGCATTCAACATCATGTGCCTTAGACAGTGAAGAATTATTTTGGCACATTATAATACCGTAATCCTTCACCTACCCCATTCCTATCCTCACCTAGAAATCATGGAAACCGAATCCCAAAACTATCCGACCTCTCCTTCAATTTCTTAGAGTCAAAACGAAGGCGTTTTAATTAATATTTTACGATAAAGAAAAAAACAATAATAAAAAAATTTCGCTTTATATCACTCAAATCTCTGTCGGTAGCCGAACACTCCTTCACTTCACTTTCTGTCTTTTAATGGCTACGTTTCTCTCCAGTTTGCTTCCTTTACTGTTCCTTTTTATCACTTCCTCTAATCTTCCGAAATCGTTTTCCACAGATCAAACGGTTAGAACGTTCATCTTCCGTGTGGATTCTGAATCAAAGCCGTCCATTTTCCCCACTCATTATCACTGGTACACTTCGGAGTTCGCTGAGCCAACGCGAATCCTCCATATATACGACACAGTTTTCCACGGCTTCTCGGCGTCTGTAACTGAAGCCCACGCTGCTTCCCTCAGTAAACACCCTTCAGTTCTTGCTGTTTTTGAAGACCGCCGCCGGGAACTTCACACAACTCGCTCCCCTCAGTTTCTCGGCCTCCGAAACCAGCATGGACTTTGGTCGGACTCCGATTATGGATCCGATGTTATAATAGGAGTATTCGACACCGGAATCTGGCCCGAACGACGTAGTTTATCGGACACGAATCTTGGACCAGTTCCTGCTCGGTGGAAAGGAGTTTGCCAAACCGGAACCAAATTCACTGCTAAAAACTGCAACCGCAAATTAATAGGAGCGAGATTCTTCTCTAAAGGTCATGAAGCGGCAGCGGGACCAGGTGGTCCGATCGCCGGAATCAACGAAACGATCGAATTCATGTCGCCGAGAGACGCTGACGGTCACGGGACTCATACCGCCTCTACAGCCGCCGGAAGACACGCATTTCGCGCCAGTATGGAAGGTTACGCTGCCGGAGTCGCTAAAGGCGTAGCGCCGAAAGCGAGACTGGCAGTTTACAAAGTTTGTTGGAAGAATTCAGGCTGTTTCGATTCCGACATTTTAGCTGCTTTCGATGCCGCGGTTAATGATGGCGTCGATGTAATTTCGATTTCCATTGGGGGCGGAGATGGAATCTCTTCTCCGTATTATCTCGACCCGATCGCAATCGGAGCATATGGTGCGGTTTCACGAGGGGTATTTGTGTCATGTTCGGCTGGAAACGATGGGCCAAATTTAATGTCAGTTACCAATCTTGCCCCTTGGTTGGTGACCGTTGGAGCGGGTACTATCGACAGAAATTTCCCTGCTGACGTCATCCTCGGTGATGGCAGGAGGCTAAACGGCGTGTCCTTGTACTCCGGTGAGCAGTTGAAGGGCAAAATGTACCCGTTGGTTTATCCTGGAAAATCTGGGGTTCTCTCGGCTTCTTTATGTATGGAGAATTCGCTTGATCCCAATATTGTCAGGGGCAAAATCGTAGTTTGTGATCGAGGAAGTAGTCCGAGGGTGGCTAAAGGTTTGGTGGTGAAGAAAGCCGGAGGAGTCGGCATGATTCTTGCTAACGGTGCTTCAAATGGTGAAGGATTGGTCGGCGATGCTCATCTTTTGCCCGCTTGTGCTCTTGGATCGGACGAAGCCGATGCGGTCAAATCATACGTCTCATCATCAGTAAACCCGACGGCTACCATTGATGTTAAGGGTACTGTTATCGGCATCAAGCCAGCGCCAGTTGTGGCTTCCTTTTCTGCTAGAGGACCCAATGGGTTGAACCCTGAAATTCTTAAGCCGGATTTGATTGCTCCTGGGGTAAACATTTTGGCTGCTTGGACTGATGCTGTTGGCCCAACTGGGCTAGACTCTGATCAAAGGAAAACAGAGTTTAATATTCTATCAGGAACTTCCATGGCATGCCCACATGTTAGTGGTGCCGCGGCTTTGCTTAAATCTGCACACCCTGATTGGAGTCCAGCGGCAATTCGATCCGCTATGATGACTACTGCAAGTATTACCGATAATAAGAATCAGCCTATGATTGATGAAGCAACCGGGAAGCAGTCGACTCCTTATGATTTTGGTGCTGGCCATCTAAATCTTGATCGTGCAATGGATCCAGGACTTGTTTATGATATTACTAATAAGGATTATCAAAACTTTTTGTGTGCCATTGGTTATAGTCCTAAGCTAGTACAAGTTGTTACGCGGTCGCTGGTAGTTTGTCCGATGAAGAAGCCGTTGCCCGAGAATCTTAATTACCCTTCAATTGCTGCATTGTTTTCAACCACATCAAGGGGTCCAACAAGCAAGACGTTCATTAGGACCGTGACTAATGTGGGTCAGGCGAATGCGTTTTACGTTGCGAAGATAGAGGCACCTAAAGGGGTGACAGTGACAGTGAAGCCGGTGAAGTTGGTGTTCACACCAGCGGTGAAGAGGAGGGGCTTTTTTGTGACCATAACAGCAGACAGCAAGCATCTGGTGCTGGACGATGCAGGGGCTGTTTTCGGGTCACTGTCTTGGACAGATGGGAATAATAAGCATGTGGTGAGGAGCCCCATTGTAGTCACTCAATTCGATCCCTTGTAAACTACTAAAAACCTTTGGGATTTCGGTAGGTGGAAGTTACAATAGTTAATGAGGGGGAGACATGATAAGGATAAGGTAGCATCCAGTGTTGAAACTTGCAACGCTTAGTGAAGGACTTTGTTCCTTTTTTCTGTGTGTTTGTTTTTCCTTTTCTTTTTTCTGGCAAGGGATAGGATTATGGAGAGCCTTTCAAAAACTGGATTGGAGTCTGGTTTAGTGTGAGTTTTTCCCTTTGATTTTTCTTTGCAATCTCTTTCTTAATCTTATATCTTTATAAACTAGACAAGTTTATATAGTACATTTCGATTTATTTCAAATGATGTTGGGAAACCTGACGGATTGTTTAACTCAATTAAACAGTGCTTAGGCACCCAGCATGTCCATCTAGACCAACTGATTGACGTTGAATAGATTTACACACCTTATATTCCCGTGATCTTTGCTTTCAATTTAATTTTTCTGTCAGCTAGCCCCATACATATACGCTAACTTTATTCTTCATAATTGATAAGAGCATAGGATCCTGTATATAACTTGTATTTCTTTGTATGTAGAGGGCAGAAGATGATGGGCTATAATCTTTAGGGTGACATTTCAAGCATCTCAAAAGAAACAAAATTGGTGGGTCGATCACATTAAATTTGTACTACTCAGCCAAGTCGCGGTTCGATCCTGTTCGAGATCTCTTCGGATCCGCCTTCATAATCATGAAATAACGGTACTTTTGATTTATTATAATAAAATAATTTTTGAGATAAAATAGTATTAAAAAATAAAATAATTACGATAATAATTTAATTTAATAAAATAAGATGTTATAAAATTTAAATTTTTAATAAAAAATATTTATTTTTTTGAAATAAATTTTTGTTTTTTTAATATCAAAATAATTGTTCGATAGGTGAAATATTAAATAATTAAAATTTTGTTAAATAAAATTATAATTAAATATTTTATAAATTAAATAATTGTATTGCTATAACGTGTCAAGTATATCTGCAATGGCATTTTCATTCCATTAAAACAAAGGGCATGAAAGAGTTTTGTGGTGAACGAATTTGCTTGCAGGTCACTTTCAAGCTTCTGTCTTCTTTAATGATAACATTTTGTGACAAGGGATTCGATTTAGTAGTTATTGCTCACAACAAGTCCAGGTCTTCATTAAGAATTAACTACAGTTTATGGATTTAATTGGCTGAAATTAGAGAACAAAGATTTGCATTTAGTCTTGCAGCTTGGAAGCACTCGAAAAGAAGGATTCCAACTGTCGGACATAATTATTTCCTAACACAAAAACAAACTGCTAAAAAGCAGATTTGTTACTATAATGTATTTGCCTACACATCATTTTGCAGTAGCCTTTGGACTCGAATTGAGTGTGCATACGAAGGGAATGCCATTCGCTTAGAAGTTAAGGATTATTATTTTCTTTCAACTCAAACAAAACATGAACTCAAATGACTAGGAATTTGATCTTGCAAAGTTCTCTGAGTCGATTGCATAAGAAACAATTTGGCAACTTCGAAATTTGTGCCAACATATGCCTCCTTTGCAGGTTGTTGGACTAACTGGACCTGCATTCGAATGAAGAATAGGTTGAAAAGCTGCCATGTCAAAGAAAGACGCAGCTGATAGAACAATGATAGAAAAAGTAGCTGAGAGAATAAGAAGAGTCAAGGTAGGGTAACTCCCTTGTATAGAAAAAAACCTACAAAGCTCCAGGAACTTGAAGAACAAGATACTAGCAACCCAAAGGTAATTCCAGTTGGCTGCAAGAGAATCTGATACCCTCATTGCTTCAAATTCTTGCTAAGAAAGTATCGATGCGGGGAAGAAGTAGAAACAAACATAATTTACAACATTATATATATATATATATAGGACATAATATAGTAGCATTAATGAGAGGATTCAACGAGTGGAGAGGGAGAGGGAGAAGCTAGAAGGGGCACGGAACAATCTAGATAGGCACTGCGAGATTCGTGTGGATGAGTTGAAATTGGCTTGCTGCCTAAAATTTTGGTGCAATGGCGCCCGACTTTTGACTTTAAGGGGATATGAAGGCACGTGAATCCAAGTCATCTCTCCACAATTAGATAGAGGATTAATCAAGTTGAGCAGCGAAAAATGGAGGGTTGTCATGAGCATTGGCAGGTGCATTTACAGGGTGATAGATTTCAAATATTTTTGCATGTAAGGTGCGCATTTAAAGCTGTTTGTCTAAGCCTTTACTGCTGTATATGGGGAAAAAAAACAAAGAAAAGAACCAGATTGGATTTGTTTTGACATGAGCTTCTGTACAAGACTTGAAAGTTCTTTTTCTTGGCGTTGGTTGGGCAGATTCCAGAACTATCCCACTGCTGACATGAGCTTTGATTATCCATTTTCCGTAAGGAAACTTCATCTTCATATTGTTAAATCTATGACAAGAAAACTTACTCTGTAATTATATTATACAAAAATTTTGCGGAAAACCTTGTGATTTGCGCATGCAGCCAGAGCTCTGCAGCAGCATTTAGCTTCAAGCCTTCAACTGACATACATACATTGGAACATAAAATTTTCTCACACAGTATGGATCTTGTTTGGTTAGTCCATTTGTAACATAAGTCCAACCCTCTCTTAAGGCATGGGAATTAAATTAGATCTAAACATGATGTTTTATTAGATTGATTTAGTTTAATTCAAATAGTCATTTAATTAATAAAAAATATTTTTTAAAAATTTAATTATTAAAATATAAAAATATTAATATAAAAGTAATTTTTTTAAATAATAAAATAAATCTAATTAAATTTAAATAAAAAAATTGAAAAAAATTCGAGTTGCTACCCGACTACAAAGACCTCTAATCAGTGCTATGGAATCCCATAAAAATATATCAAGATTTTTAAGCTTCCAACTGCATTGGGAAAAAAAAAAAAAATCCTGTTTTGCCTTTTTCTTTGGGTTCAATATTTGTTTTTTATTCAAAATTTTTTAATTATTTATTTTAAACTCTCTCAAAATTTTTATTTCGTTAGTTTTTTTTTATTTAATTAATTTTAAATATATTTACATAATTATTAATAATTAATTAAGTAAAATTTATATATAATTTTTTGTGTGAATAAAAAAAGTCATTGTAAAAGAGAGATGAAAGACAATAAGAAAGAGACATCTAGTGAATTAGCAAGTTTGACTTCCTGTGGGCAGTTTCCGATTTTAAATGAAAATCATTTAAATCTATCTTATTCTGGTTCGTTTGAACTGCTAACATCTAACATATCCGGAGGAAAAGGAAAATGCGAAAGCATTTGGGAAAGGAAAGCGCGCCAAGGGACGTATTTCAACTGATCCTGGATCTGATTTTGCACTCTGTTGAATTCTGTTGATGATAACGTAAGTAGACACCTATGCACACAATGGGGTATAAGCTAATTTTCTTGTAAAGTTTAGCCCACAATACTTGTTGTAGCCTATTTGGATTTTGGAATGCAACGGTCAGTTATCCAAAAAGGAAAAAAAAAAAAAAAAAAAAAAAAGAGAAATGCAAAATTGCAAATAGAGTAAAACGATGACGCTTTTACGGATTTTCACAGTACACTGTGCTGTGGGCTTGTCCACCAAGTTCTTTCACTCAAAAATACTTCCCTCACTTTCGAACATCAGATCGGAAATCAAAACGAGCCCAAAAGCAAAAGCTGATCCTTCAACGCAATCTTTTATCTTTTTTTATTTTTTATTTTTTACAAAATAAAGTTAAGAAGGCGTAATTATTATTATTATTATAGGAAAAGCATAAACAAAAAAGGGCGAGGTATGATCGGGCAATTACAGTTTTCTCCCCCGATGGGCAATTTGTTCCAGGTGGAGTACGCTCTTGAAGACGTAAGGTAACGCCACCGTCGGAGTCCGAGGCACTGATATCGTCGTCCTTGGTGTCGAGAAAAAAATTCACCGCCAAGTTCCAAGACTCCAGGTACAATATTTTTCTTGTACATGATCATGTCTTCTCAAATTAGGGGTTTTTTAGATTATTTACGTTGTTAAATTTATGCTAATTTATCGAAACATTTTTCATTTTGTTCACTCATGATTTGTTTTTTGTCACAATTTATGACTTGCAGAAAAGAAAAAAATAAAGAAAGTTAAGAAGTTTAGAGAGTTAAGAGAGTTAAGAGGAAAAAGAACAAGAAGATAGAGATAAATGAGAGAAAAAATGATGTTTTTTCTCCTCTTTTTTGTTACAATCTAAAAATCACACTTATTCACATGCTCCTAACTTTAAGCTGCTATACAGCCACGTTATAAAACTGACCATTCTGCTAAGTCAGCAGTAACTACTTCAAATCCTGACTATTCTGCTAAGTCAGCAGTAACTACTTCAAATCCATCACTTAGAAACTGTACACCACCCTGATCCTGATCCTTGTTGAGTTGGAAGTTCATCACATTACCCCTCTCTTCAATAGGTCCTTGTCCCCGGGGATCAAATGTTGGAAACTGAGCTTGTAAAACAGAGAAGTCCTCCCAAGTAGCATTCTCAGGCCCTAGATTAGACCAAACCACTAGTAATTGAATAACAGCTCGATTGTTCCTCTTGACAATACGTTTGTCGAGGACAGCTGCAGGAAATACCAGAGGTTGTCCTTCAGTGTCTGTGTAAGGAGGTTCAATACTGGCCACCACCTTATCTCTAATTTTTTTCTTAAGCAAGCTTACATGGAACACAGGATGCAATTTAGATGATTCGGGTAATTTTAATTTGTAAGCAACAGCTCTAATTTTGGATACAATAGGGTACCGACCATAGTATCTTGAAGCCAATTTAAGGTTTTTTCTGAGAGCCAATGAGGTTTGTCTGTAGGGTTGTAGCTTAAGATATACCTGGTCACCTACCTGAAATTCTCTGTCAGTTCTGTTCCTGTCTGCATAGTGTTTCATCCTTTGCTGGGCTTTTTGTAGTTGATCTTTCATGAGCCTGCTGAGTTGTTCCCTTTCTGCTAACAAGTCCTGAACTGTAGCCACTTTACCTTTACTGCTAGCATCCCACGAGAAACCAGGAGGGGTGTAACCATACATTGCTTGGAAAGGAGTGAGTCCTAGGGAAGTATGGTAGCGAGTGTTATACCACCACTCTGCTGAGGGCAACCACTTAGCCCAAGTTGTTGGTTTAAGGAAACACATACTCCTCAAGTACTGTTCAACACACTGGTTTAGCATTTCAGATTGCCCATCCGTTTCAGGGTGGTATGCTGTACTAAGTTGTACAGTGGTTCCCAATAATCGCATCAACTCTTGCCAAGCCAACCTTGTGAAAATCTTGTCCCTGTCTGAGATGGCAACCTTAGGAGTTCCAAGAAGTTTATGCACCTGATTAAGATAAAGGTTGGCCACCTCTAAGGCTGTGTAAGGATGAGTTAAAGAGAGGAAATGGGCATATTTAGTAAATTTGTCAATAACAACCATAATGCAACTGTATTTCTGTGAAAGCGGTAATCCTTCAATAAAATCCATTGTTATGACTTCCCATGCTTGGCTTGGAATGGCAATCGGTTGTAACAGTCCCGGTGTAGCTAGATGCTCAATCTTAGTTCTTTGGCAAATATCACATTGTCGTACATAGTAATGGACTTCTTTAAGCATTCTTGACGAGTAGAAATAAAGTCTGATTCTATAGTAAGTTGCCTGAACACCTGAATGACCCCCTTGTGGTGAATCATGAAGAATCTGCAATATCTTTGATCTCAAGTTCCCTTGGCTACCAATATAGATTTTGCCTTTAAATCCCAGTATTCCATTGCTGTAGGAGAAAAGGGAAATTGCCGAAGGATCAATTGTTAAAGCTTCAATTTTATTTTGAGCAAAAGCATCATCTTTGTAGCTATGTTCTACTTCTGTTACCCAGGCTGGATAATAGTTGTGCTATGCAAACTGTTAAAACTAGCACCCTCTTCAAACATCCTAGATAAGGCATCAGCAACCTTATTAAATTTACCTTTTCTGTACTGAATGCAATAATCCAATCCCATTAATTTAGAGAGCCCTTTTTTCTGAATAGCTGTTGTTAACCTTTGCTCAAGCAAGTATTTTGAGGCTTCATGATCGGTTTTAATAACAAAAGGTCCTCCTTCCAAATAATGCGTCCAGTTTTCCACCGCCATTAGGATAGCTAAATACTCTTTCTCATAGATTGAAAGGTCCACATGTTAGCTGTTTAAAGCCTTGCTGAGATATGCAATTGGCGTCCCTTTTTGTGAAAGGACCGCCCCAATACCAATGTGGCTAGCATCAGTCTCCAAATGGAATGGTTCAGAAAAGTCTGGTAAAGCAAATACAGGAGCAGTACACATAGCTTCCTTCAACTGTTTAAAGGCTGTAGCAGCTGTAGGATTCCAACAAAAACCTCTTTGCTACAACAGTTCAGTTAGAGGTTTGCTGATCTCACCATAACCTCTAATAAACTTCCTGCAATACCCTGTTAAGCCTAAAAACCCTCGCAAAGATTTTAGGCTTCTTGGTTCTGGCCAGTTTTGCATCGCCTCTACCTTAGTTGGGTCTGTAGCTACTCCATGAGCAGAAATAAGATGTCCTAGATACTCAACCTGAGTTTGCCCAAAAAAACATTTGCTTCTTTGTGCAAAAAGCTGGTTATTCTTAAGTGTTTCTAAAACAGTTTGCAAATGATATATATGCAGAGATAGATTTGGACTATAGATGAGTATATCGTCAAAAAACACTAAGACAAACTTTCTCAAATAAGGAGCAAATATCTCATTCATTAAGGCCTGAAATGTTGCAGGTGCATTGGTGAGACCGAAAGGCATCACTTTGAACTCATAGTGCCCTTGGTGTGTTCTAAAAGCTGTCTTATGAATGTCCTCTTCTTTGACCGTTATCTGCTAGTAACCAGACCTGAGATCTATCTTGGAAAAAATTTTGGCTCCTTCAAGCTTATCTAGTAAATCTTCAACTAATGGAATAGGAAACTTATTTTTAACTGTCATGGTGTTCAATTGCCTGTAATCAATGCACATGCGCCAAGTTCCATCTTTTGTTTTTTACCAACAAGCAAGGAGATGCAAAGGGGCTGCTACTTGTTTGGATGATTGAAGAAGATAGCATATCAGCAACTTGCTTCTCTACTTCAGATTTTTGATGATAAGGAAATCTATATGGTCTCAGATTAACCGGTTGAGAACCTGGTTTAAGTATTATGGGATTATCTTGTGATCTCTTAGGAGGTAATCCTTTTGGCTCCTCAAACACTTCATGGTATACATCTAATAAGGCTTGTAGCTCCTGTGGCACAATGGCCTTCTCACCATCAATATTCAACATATACAACTCCCAAACTAGCTCTAATTTCTTGTTAGCCAACTTTTGCAGCTTTTCTCCTGTTATTAACTTAAAGATACCTGGAGTTTGGCTGCCTCCCATTAAGTGAACCTCCTTACCATCCTTCTGGAATGAGACAGTCAATGCATTAAAATCAAAGACGAGAGGGCTATACTTCTTCAGCCAATCTAATCCGAGAACCATGTCACTTCCCCCCAATGGTAGCACTCGTAAGTCATGCCTGAAAGAATTACCTTGCATAAACCATTCTAGCTGTTTGCATTCGACATTACTAAAGAGTTTCTCACCATTTGCAACTGTAATTGCTAAGGAATTGGTATGCACCAACTCTGTTCCATCTTTAGCCATTCCAGGAGTAACAAAACTGTGTGTACTGCCACTATCTATAAGGACACTCACTGGTTTGCCTTTAACGGAACCTTTTATCCTTAAGGTGCTGTGCCCAACATTCCCCGTTAATGCATTGATGGAGATCTCTAGATTTTCTTCCAAATGTTCTTGCTGTTCTTCTTCTACTGCAGGGTCTGAATCATCAAAATCTACTTCCTCAGTGTCAGCTGTGAGTGAATTTAGTTGCTTGGTCTTGCACACATGACCTGGCATAAACTTTTCGCCGCATCAAAAACAAGGGTTTGGAATCCTTCTTGATTCGATAGGGAAGCTTTTAGTGACGGCTTGGACAGGCCTAAAATTTTGATTTTGAAAAGTAGTTGGAACCTTGTTGGATGGATTAGTGTTTAGGTTACTATTAAGCCTATTGGTTGGTTTGAGCCTTTTGGTTTCTAATTCCAAGGAAAGTTCATGTAGCTTGTCTTGTTTAAAAGTTGCAGACAATGTTGTTGGTTCATAGGCCTTGACCCTAAACCTTAATTCTTCTTTTAGGCCACTAACAAAACTTGATACAAAGTAATTTTCTAAAAGATGAGGATTGTACTGAAGCATATACGGTCTCAACTCCTCGAACCTTTCTTGGTACTCTTCCACTGTAGACTTTTGCTGCAGCTTATTGAATTCTTCAACTACATCTGAGTATGACTTGTCGCAAAACCTGAGGCAAAGATCTGCAGCAAACTCTAGCCAAGATGCTTCCGGTTTCTGCATGATATAACCATCGTACCATATTTCTGCCCTTCCAGTAATATAGATTGAAGCAAGTTCTAATTTTTGGTGATCAGAAATAGCAAAAATTGCAAAATACTTCTGACATTTTTTTTTCCATCCGCGAGGATTATTTCCATCAAAAACTGACAATTCAATCTTAGGCCTAGGAGTATAAGCCTGTATACTGTTGGTAGTATTAGTGCCCTTTGATAACTCACTGTGTTTAGAGGTAGTAGCTTCGCCTTCCCTTTGTACCTTGGATAACAGGCCGGATTCATCATGCTTGTAAGTGTACCTTCCCCGTTCATCAATCACAGTAACTTCTATAGGGTTCTTTCCTTCTTTTCTAGCCTGTAATGTTTGAGTAAGTTGTGGAGTTTCATTCTTCTGCATGATCATCTCTAACATTCGGGTGATATACCCCTGAGTTACAGCTAATTGAGTCTCGATGTCATTCTTTTGTTCCTCCCACCACTTCGTAATAGTAGACTCATCTCTCTGCATTGATTCAATTTTTTCTTGCAAAGTCTAAATCTGCTCCTGCAACGTGCTTAATCTTGTGCCTTCCGCCATGGATGAGACATTCTTATGCTTACCCAGTTTCAGCAACTGGATTAAACCTGGCTCGGATACCAGATTTGTCACAATTTATGACTTGCAGAAAAGAAAAAAATAAAGAAAGTTAAGAAGTTTAGAGAGTTAAGAGGAAAAAGAACAAGAAGATAGAGATAAATGAGAGAAAAAATGATGTTTTTTCCCCTCTTTTTTGTTACAGAAAAATCACTTAAAAATATATTCAGTTACAATCTAAAAATCACACTTATTCACATGCTCCTAACTTTAAGCTGATAACCAACTTCTATACCTCCACGTTATAAAACTGACTATTCTGCTAAGTCAGCAGTAACTACTTCAAATCCATCACTTAGAAACTGTACACCACCCTGATCCTGATCCTTGTTGAGTTGGAAGTTCATCATATTTTTCTCCTTCTTTGATTATGTTTAGAATCCTTTAACTACCACAGCGTCGAAGAAAAATCGCCACTTTTTTTTAAAAAAAACTTTTGAAGGCTTGTTATAATTGGATTTTCAAAATTTTATGCTCACCATAATATATTTCTATTTGTACTAACAGAAGTGTTAGAAAGGTCGTTTCTTTGGATGATAATATTGCTCTGGCTTTCGTGGGTTTAAAAGCAGATGCTCGCGTCTTGATTAATAGGGCTCGAATTGAATGTCGGAGTCATAGGCTTATTGTTGAGGATCCCGTAACTGTAGAATATATAACACGATACATTGCTGGTCTGCAACAGAAGTATACACAAAGCGGTGGTGTAAGACCGTTTGGTTTTTCGACATTAATTGTTGGCTTTGATCCCTATATTGGTGTTCCCTCTCTTTACCAGACTGATCCATCAGGAACATTTTCAGCTGGGAAGGCTAATGCAACTGGGAGAAACTCCAATTCAATGAGTAGTTTCTGGAGAAAAATTATAAAGAAACTTCCGGACAAGAAACAATAAAGTTAGCAATTTGCGCTTTGCTTGAAGTAAGTTTTGCTTTTCACATGTGCATGTATGGCTTGTGCTTAGTAGTTTTAGATTAATGATCCAAAATTGACCGCTTGAACTATTTTCTAAGTTGGATTTTCCCACCTCAAATGCTTCTGTTTGCTTCGGGTTTTTATGTTGGTATTTATAGATATGAAATGCTGCCTTTTTAAGTAAGGCTGCTTGCAGGGGATCAGTGTTTAATAAGTATTCACTAGTTATATTTATGAGTACTAATATATGTGAAGCTGTTCCTTCATATCAAATGTATTGTTTAGTGTTATAATTTTTACATTAAAGACTGAGGGATTCCATTCTTACACTGATTTTGATGTTACCGTGCTGTTATTTGGAGGGATTCACAAGTCTCTTGCTGGTAGTTATCTTGAAATCATCATTTGTTGGTTGTTTTCATCACCTTTTCCTTGTTAGCTATGTCAATTTTCATTTTAAGCTTCCTAGGAAACTAAAGTGTAACGGAAAATAAATTGCATCTCAGATTTGGTTGTCTTTTTAATTCTCAGCCCAAGGCCACATGCTTTGTTCAAATTAGTTCAGCTAATTAGTTTGTCTGAGTACACACTTGTGTGCCTCTGGCATTTTAGTTTGCATCTGTGATAACTATCTAGTGTTGTAACTGTTTGTTCTTGGTTAATGGGACACCATTCTAGCTTTTCTATATATGAACTGTCGCTTGAGTTGAGAATCAGATGTGAATCAGTTCTTTTGAAACCAGCTAGTTGATGTAGATGAAGTTACCATTACTTCTACTTTGAGGTTTATTATGGTTTATGGAGGAATGCTTATATGAGTTATTATAAATATGTGTTGCGTAGAAATTGTGGACCTAAAGAAGAGATTGAATTGATCATTACCTATTTGAGTCTATCTTGACTCGTTCCTTGCTGGAACTTTATAAGGTTACCATAATTATAACTTGATGTTGAAACATTTATAAGATAGGTCAAAAGCTAGTAGAGAACCTAATCTTGTAAAGTTGAACTGGCTGCAATCCAGAGCCTAGATTGCTATCGGGATGAATCAAGGAGATATAGTTAGGTTTCAAATATAATTCTGCCCGCTGAGTTGGTTGCTGATGTTAAGTTGCTCCACATACACCTGTTATGCGGTTTGTGGGATAGATATGTCCTATGGCAATGGTGAAATTATAAGGGTTTGTTAATGCGTGATGATCATGTTTGCGAGAATCTTGCAGCAAAATAAATCTCCTGGCGTAGTTCATTAATGCATTCATTTTGCTGTTTTGGTTTGTCTTTGATTGTAGTGTGGGATGAGAATATTTGTGATTCTATTTTACCTGTATTAATCTGTGATTTTCTTTTTGGTTTTTTTCTTTTTCCTAACAATTAGGTTGTTGAGAGTGGAGGAAAGAACATAGAATTTGCCGTGATGACAAAAGAGCATGGACTGCGGCAACTAGAAGAAGTTGAAATTGATGCCATTGTTGCTGAGATTGTAGCAGAGAAAGCGACTGCAGAGGCTGCAAAGAGGGCCCCGGCCTCCACTAAAGAAACCTAGTTCAATGTCTCATATTTCCTTGGTCTAGCCTGGGTTTGGCCTTCTCCCATGGAACGTTATTCAGTTATGTCAGATTAGTTGGACTTGTTGAATTTTGCTACTTTCATTAGTTTTATTTTTCAGCTTCATGCTTTTGTTGATAGTACTTGATTGTTGTTACAAATAGAGTAATATAAGCTCTTCCCTCTTTTTCCTTTCTCTGGAGTCATTTTTTCACCCAAGTGAAAAAAAGAGGCAATTCTGATTGGTCACAAGTCGCAACTCATAAACCTACTCTTTTGAGTTTTGGAATTTATCCATAACCGGGAGAATCCAAGCAACATACAATCTAAGGCTGGCAATGGCATATTCACCTGTCCTATTCCATAGTTGGAAATTTCTTGCAAAATTAAAGATTTTGCTTCTATAAGACAGATTAAGCATGCACTCTCCTTGGTATTCAGAAAGCAGATGATTACGTGAGAAAGATTTTCTTTGAAGATGTCCTTTTCCACATCTCAACTGTTATATCATTTCCCAGTCCAGTGTTTGGGCCCTCAGTTTCAAAGTCCAATTTCACTTATTGCGACAACCTTTTTTTCGTGCATATATTCTCTTAGAAGAGCCTCTTTAACAGAGAATTGTTGGGGGCTTCTAGCTTCTCACTTTACCTATGTTTGTGCAGGAGTGGGAGCTGCTTCCTTTATCATGTCGTTGAATATTGGAATGATGGTTGGCCCACTCAGATACAAAAGCTACTCACTTTTGGGCAATACGGGTGGCCTTGGCCCAACAGTGTTGGCAAAGGAAGAATCGAAGAATGAAAGAGTTTCTCAGTCTCAAAAATGATCGCATACTTTAATTGTCAAAATTCGAATGAAAATTCATCATTGTGACCCAATAACCCACTGCTTCAAAGTTCAGAAACAGCACAAGTTGGGATTTCCACTTACAAGACCGGAAAACATCATCACTTACGAATAATTTTGCACCCGAAAGTACCATAGAAAGAACTATAGTTGCAGGCTGAAAAAGGTGTTGGGCAATATCTCTGTTTTGGTTAAATGCAAATTTCAAAACTTTTAGAGGATGAGAACCTGCTGCTAGATCTTGTCTGGTTCGTCTGTTACATTAAAAGTTCAAATCCCACTTTGACAGGTACGACTCCTCTCCATTGCAAACAAATATGTTAGATTTAGCAATCTTTTTTGTCAATCATAAAATGATAATTCATGGTTTTTTTTTTTGTTTTAGGATAAAAGAAATTGCATTTTCCTTCAGAAAGTTGCAATACATTCTACAACAGCAATCGAGAAAATCAAAGCAGGGCATTCTCCAAGCCTGTAATTATCCTAACAAATCATGTTTGGCAAGAATATGGGTAGCATCGAAATTTAAAGCTAATCTTTCTCTTTTTTGTTAGAGACGAGGGTTTCATATGAGAGTTCGATCAATGGTATTTTCGCTGGGAGAAAGGTATAGTTTTATGATCACTTAAACTGTTAAATACATCAAGAGCAAAGCTAACTGTATACAAATCAAGGATAAATCCAAGGGGGTTGGTGGTCCTTTTCAGTAGAGTTCATGGGGGATTTATTGCTTTTTTCCAATAGACTTGAGGCTTGCTCTAAGGGGTGGAAATTACCTTCATCTCCTAAACCCAGATATTTATAAAAGCGTCTGACCAAAAAATAAATTATAAAAGTGGAATTACGCTTTTAATGTAAATAGCCAGTGCAGTTGGTCAATTGAAAGCTTTGCCTTTAGCACTAAAATGACCTAATATCAAAGCAATAATCCCCCGGCAATTTATTTTGGTGCCGAAAATGACCATCTTTTTGGCATGAATTTCAATCCATCTTTGGGTGGAAAAATGTGGGAAAACTCTAAACCTGACAATTGATTGGCTTCCTTCTACAACCCTTTTCGTTGTGAGCAGCCAGCTAGCCCTACCATATTTGTTCCTCGACTACAATTATACCCGAAGATTGTCTTTGAATTAGGTATTCAAAACATTTCAAAAACTACTAATTCAAGTTAACTACCAACTTACTGAAATATACCAGATTTACAAAACTAGAAGAATGAACAGTTAATAACTTATTCTTTGATCATAGGGTAAGGACACCAAGGAATATCTATAGGTTTCTCAGTGCTTTTTGAAGAATGATTTGGTGGATTTGGCTCACAAAAAACAAAAGCGCAATAGAGAAGGTGATATGGCAGCTTAACTGGATTATTGTGCTTTCTCATAGATTTAAGAAGATAGTGTTGGGAAGGTAGGGAGATTTATGTGGATTACAAAGTGGGAAAATAGCATTCGGCCGTCAATTGGTTCAGTGACAGGAGGGCCCTAAAAATTTAATGCCAACAAAAAATAGTTCATAGGGAGCTGAACCCTGAAACTAGGTTCCACGAAGAGAACAGATAGAGTTGACCCATATGCCGTTTGTCTGGTTTGCATTGGGATCCATCACCCTCAGCCAAAGGGTGAGTTACTACCTAACCATTTGAGCCTTATAAAAAATAAAAATATATATAATATAAAATTTAATGTAATATAATATAAAAATAATATAAAAATAATATTAATACATAAATATATTAATATTTATATAATAATATATAAATAAAATATAAATATATAAATTATTACATCACAATCCTTCTCTCTCTCTCTTTCGCTTTCCTATCCTCGCCTCACTCTTATCATTATTTGCGAGCATCTCACCAAACTCTGTTAAACTTTTCCCTGCAGCTGGGGTTTTGCCATCTTGCGCCCTGGTGTAAAAATACGCATTAATTACTGGTTTCTATATTTTGGACTGTATTAGATTCAATTTTTTTTATTTAAATTTATTGTTTGAACTTTAAAATGGCAGTTAATATTCAACGAAACTTTGGATTTGAATAAATATACGGAGTTTGCTGCTTTCCTTGCAATTTTTTTTCTCTTAGAATTTTTGTTCAAACGATTCTATTTTAATGTACAATAGAATTACTTCGGAGGGTTTTATCTTAGATTTTTTTTTTTCTGGAGCACCATATTTCTTCAATAATTTATTTCCATAATGCCGTTCCTCGTAAGAAAATTCAGATGAACTAAGAATATATATATATATATATATATTGATGATAGCCCTACCAAGTTATAAGTAAACCAAGCAAAATTCATAGTGCATTGCAAATGGCTTTGTCACATGCATACACCCGAGAAATGGTGAAATGGAAAATGCTTCAAATTATTAGTGTACTCTTAACTTAAGCCGCAAATTATCTAAGTTTGACATTTTGAAACAGAAGAATCATTGTCTATTCTTTTCAAATAACTGTTTTTAAGTCTCTAAAGAAACAGCCCACCAATTTGATCTTGAATTTTGTTTTCTTTTTAAAATTCTCAATTGAATTATGAATATATGAAACGAGATATAAAAAAAAATGTTTTTCATGCAAAAAAGTTAAAATTTTTACATAAATCAAAAGAATCATAAACTTCATTCAATTGTTTATAATTTCGAAAATAAAAAAATCGTGATAGTTTAAATATTAAAATTAAATATTTTTTACTTTAATATTTTTTTGCTTATAAAAAATAATGTAGAAAAATTTAACCCGCGTTGATGATAGATATGAAAATTCATCTATTCATATCATTTTTATATAATAATTATATTTAAAATATTATATTTATATAAATTTTAAATTATTTTTTATTCATGTTAATTCTTGTTTTTTTATTAAGTTTCATGTGTTTAATGTTTATTTTACTTATTTTCGTGTTTATATCATTTTATCATGTTTTGTTCAAAATTATAAATCTCGTAGAAAATGTAAAATTTGTAGAAATAAATTTAGAAAAAGGATAAAAAGGGAAAAAGGAAGATAGGTGGGCAGCTGGGCTGGCCGGTTGGAGGGATAAGAAAGAGAAGGACGGTGTTGGATTAGGGCCCACAAGTGGCGTGCGAGTGGGTCACAACGCCCGCAACCACGCACATGAGTCTACGTCCGATACCTACCCAAGTCCAAACAACCGTCCAAAAAGACGTTTTCGAGCCTCTTACCTATTTCGTCCCCCTTCTTGTCCCCCTAATTACAGTCCCTGCCATTCCATTTATACAATTTTTTTTTTTAAATTCACATAAACATAATCAATTTTTTTTTTCTAGATACATGCAAACGCATATCAATAAATTAGTATTATTTATAAATAAACATAACTAATTAAAATTAAATTAGACAAAATATGATAATGGGGTTCTCATCTCTCAATATAAAATTTCAGTAATTAATTTTATAATAATTTTTAATATCATTTCAAATTTAAAACTTTAGAAATATACATCATAAGAAATAATTATAGAATACAAATATATTTATGTAATTTAAGAGTATAATTAAAAACATCATAGAGCTTAATGTTTATAGTTGAAAGTTTATACGAAAAACAAGTAACTGGTTTTAAATATAATAATAATAATAATCATAATCATAGTCATAATAAAGATAGGAGGGTGATTTGAGTAGGACAAGAAAAACCAAAAGGTCCCATTTCTAAAGCATGTAGGTGTTGGTGGGAGTTGGAAGTGTTACAAATTAAAATGGAACAATTATGACCCTATTGATAGAGAAAGCAGCTATAATTATTAAATAACTTGAGACTTGTTAAATTAAAGGATCCAATCAATTATTGTCTACATATATTGATTAAGATTTTTTAAAAAATTTTAATTTAATTAATTTTTTTAAATTTAAAAAATATTATAAAAATATTTTTTTTCATTTTTGGACATTTAAATAGTGTTATAAACACTATTTAACATTTTCCTAAATTAACTATGAAAACCTAAATTAGTTCCCCAATTGAAATAATATCTAAAAATATAATTAATGCACTATTTTTTAAAAATAAATATATGAAGTATAAAAAACCAAAATAATAAATAACTATATTTTTAATTGATGTGTACAAACATCGACTTTTTACAGGAATAATATAAATTTTTTTATTTACTAAAATAGGTCGAAATAAGATTATTTACCGAAATAGACTAATTTTTTAATTTAATTGAGAAATCGCCATTTGAAACGGTGATTTCTCAACACATTTTGAGAAATCGTTAAATGAAATGGTGATTTCTCAATTAATTTCACTCAAATTGTAAAATTTAGTAAAATCCGGTCGCCGGAGCCAATTACAATTAGGAAATTGCCATATCATATGTCGATTTCCCACCATGTACAATTTTTTTTTTCAATTTTTGATTTTTTTTTGTTTTTTTAGAAATCGCCAATTCATGTGGCGATTTCGTATTTACGTCTCACAGTTTAAATTTTATTTGTATTTGAAAGTACGTGATTATTTTTAGATTTTATTAATATTGGAAAGTACGTGACTAATGTATGAGAATTAATTTTTTTTAAATAAAATAAGTTGATAAGACTAATGCAAAATGATTAGATTTTTTCTGATATGAAAAAATTAATCAAACTACTGTATGGGATTCAGATTTCTTCTGATATGAAAAAAGTTAATGAGACTAATGCATGAAAATCAAATTTCTTCTGATATTAAAAAAGTTGATGAGACCAATGCATAGGAATCAGATTCCTTCTGATATGAAAAAAGTTGATAAGACCAATAGTGAAAATCAGATTTCTTCTGATATGAAAAAAGTTGATGAGACCAATGCATGGGAATCAGATTCCTTC
>JBBYHO010000001.1:4730014-4750841 GCA_038382025.1 Adansonia gregorii | reverse complement strand
TTAATCAGTTTGTGTAAATCTTAATGTCAGTTATTATTATTATTATTATTATTATTATTATTATTATTATTATTATTGTGGTTAAAAGTTACTTGTTTTTGTATATATCTGTTTTTCTCTCGCACTTTGATTATTTACATGGACTAAGTAAATTAGTAATAGTTTATGCATATTGCCCCTATCTGTGTAGTGGTCATGTAATTCTTATCTTATCGTGTAGATTTTTGAGATTGTCAATCTGGCAAATGAACTTCTTCCTCCGTTGCCGAAAGGGACCATCTCCCTACCTGCCAGCTCTAATATATTTGTGAAAGGATCTATTGTGATGAAGTCTTGTGCTAGCAGCTCTGACAAGCCAGACAACACCAATGGGAATGCTACTGAGCTTTCAGCCCGAGAGAAATTGTTAAATGATCAACCTGAACTTCTTCAGCAGTTTGGGGTGGATCTCCTTCCTGTTCTCATACAGGTAAGTTCTTATTGCAGATGGTAGTTCCTTGGTTATCTCTTGGTTTATTGGTACTTATAGTCTTGTTTTTACAATGATTTTGTCTTGGTTTGTTGGTATTTATGGTCTCCTATCTTTTTGTCAATCAGATCTATGGTTCCAGTGTCAATAGCCCTGTTCGCCATAAATGTCTTGCAGTTATTGGAAAATTAATGTACTTCAGCAGTGCAGAGATGATTCAGAATTTATTGAACGTCACAAACATATCAAGGTTTCCACCTTTAGTAAAACTGAGTGGTTTACGTATTCATGCAATGTTTGGTTAAAGAATTTTACTATTTTGTTTGATCTTGTAGCTTCTTGGCTGGTGTTTTAGCATGGAAAGATCCACATGTCTTGGTTCCTTCCCTCCAAATTGCTGAGATCCTCATGGAAAAGCTTCCTGGAACCTTCTCTAAAATGTTTGTCAGAGAGGGTGTGGTTCATGCTGTGGACCAGCTTGTATTAATTGGTAATCAGAATGCCACTCCTGCTCAAGCATCTTCTCTTGAGAAGGATAATGACTCTGTATCTGGAACATCTTCACGTTCCAGGCGTTACAGACGACGCACTGGTAACTCTAACCCTGAAGGAAGCTCTGTGGAGGAGTCCAAGAATCCAGCATCTTTAAATATTGGTTTACCTCCTAATTTAGTCGAAATTCCTACAGCCAATTCAAATCTTCGTACGGCAGTAAGTGCATGTGCTAAAGCATTTAAGGAAAAGTATTTCCCGCCTGATCCTGGGGCTGCTGAAGTTGGAGTAACAGATGATCTTTTATACTTAAAGAATCTTTGCATGAAATTGAATGCTGGTGTTGATGATCAAAAGACTAAGGCAAAAGGAAAATCTAAAGCTTCAGGTTCTCGATTGGCTGATTTTTCTTCTAGCAAGGAAGAATATTTGATGGGGGTGATTTCTGAGATGCTAGCAGAACTAAGCAAGGGGGATGGTGTATCCACATTTGAGTTTATTGGTAGTGGTGTTGTTGCTGCCTTGTTAAACTATTTTTCTTGCGGGTACTTCTCCCAGGAGAGAATTTCAGATGCAAACCTGCCCAAGCTTCGTCACCAAGCCCTTAAAAGATTTAAATCATTTATTGGTGTTGCACTTCCTTCAGGCGTTGATGAAGGAAGTATTGCTTCTATGACTGTCCTGGTTCAGAAGCTTCAAAATGCTTTATCATCCCTAGAGCGTTTCCCTGTAGTTCTTAGCCATTCATCTAGGTCATCTAGTGGGAGTGCTCGCCTCTCTTCTGGATTAAGTGCATTATCTCAGCCTTTTAAGTTGCGACTTTGTCGAGCCCAAGGAGAGAAGTCTCTTCGTGATTATTCAACTATTGTGTGGATTGACCCATTAGCAAGTCTAGCAGCCGTTGAAGATTATCTTTGGCCACTAGTTCAAAGAAGTGACACTGCTCAGAAGCCCACTGTGTCTGTAGGAAATTCTGAGTCTGGGAACATACCTGGTGGGGCTGGTGCTTCTTCTCCATGTACTTCAACTCCTGCTTCAACCATTCGTCGTCATTCGTCAAGGTCCAGATCATCTTTTAACATAGGAGATGTGGCCAGAAAGGAACCATCACAGGAGAAAAGTTCAAGTTCATCAAAGGGCAAAGGAAAAGCTGTTTTGAAGCCTGCTCAAGAGGAGTCAAGAGGACCTCAAACTAGAAATGCTGCTCGTAGAAGAGCTGCTCTGGATAAAGATGCTCCAATGAAACCTGTAAATGATGACTCTACTTCTGAGGTATGCTTTTTGATTGTTGGATATTAATTATCATGTGGCTAAACATGTGTTATATAAGCTTACTTACTGAATTTAGTTTAAATTAACAGTCATTTGTTAACAAACCTATTTGTAGCTTGTGCTCTCCTTTTTCTTTTGTTTGCATGTAACTGTGCATTTTTTTTTTCTATTTCCTGTTTGATGATGATCATTTGCCTCTTTTTTGGTAGGATGAAGAATTGGATATGTCTCCTGTGGAAATTGATGATGCTTTGGTGATTGAAGATGATGATATTTCCGATGATGAAGATGATGATCATGAAGATGTAAGTTATATCGTGCCTGTAGAAACAAGAAGCCCTGAAAAGCCCTTTCCTGTTGATAATAAACTTCATTTGATTTTTACTGTTGCTTGATGGAACCATTGTTTTTTTCCAGGTGCTCAGAGATGATTCTCTTCCTGTTTGCTTGCCAGATAAAGTACATGATGTTAAATTGAGTGATTCCGCCGAAGATGGCATACCTGTGCCAGCCGCAAGTGATAGCCAAAATAATCCAGCATCTGGATCTAGCAGCAGAGCTGCTGCTGTTAGTGGTTCAGACTCTGCTGATTTTAGGAGTGGTTATGCCTCTAGGGGGGCAATATCTTTTGCGGCTGCTGCCATGGCTGGGTTTGGATCCGCCAATGGTAGAGGTATTAGGGGAGTTAGAGATCGACAAGGACGAACTCCATTTGGCAGTTCTAATGAGCCTCCGAAGCTGATTTTTACTGTTGGTAATAAGCAGCTTAACAGGCAGTTGACCATCTATCAGGCAATTCAAAGACAGCTTGTGTTGGATGAGGATGATGATGAGAGATATGCTGGTAGTGATTTTATGTCTAGTGAAGGAAGAGGGATGTGGAGTGGTATCTACACAATAACATATCAGAGGGCAGAGAGCCAAGCTGACCAAACATCAGGAGGGGGTTCAGGTTCTGCTACAGCATCTAAATCTGCTAAATCTGGGTCCCTGAATTCCAACTCTGATCCCCAAACTCATAGAATGTCACTATTAGATAGTATCTTGCAAGGGGAACTTCCTTGTGATCTAGAAAGATCTAATCCCACTTATACTATATTGGCACTGTTGTATGTGCTAGAGGGTTTGAATCAGCTTGCACCTCGTTTGAGAGCTCAGATAGTTTCTGACAGTTTTGCTGAGGGAAAAATTTTAAATTTGGATGAGTTGAATACCCCTGGTTCTAGAGTTCCTTATGAGGAATTTATTAATGGTAAGCTCACTCCAAAACTTGCTCGGCAATTACAGGATGCCCTTGCTCTCTGCAGTGGAAGCCTTCCTTCCTGGTGTTACCAGTTGACAAAGGCATGCCCCTTTCTGTTTCCTTTTGAAACACGAAGGCAATACTTCTATTCAACTGCCTTTGAGCTGTCTCGTGCATTATATCGTCTGCAGCAGCAGCAGCAGGGGGCTGATGGCCAAGGATCGACTAATGAGAGAGAGGTAAGGGTTGGGAGATTACAGCGGCAGAAAGTTCGTGTCTCCCGAAACCGCATTTTAGATTCTGCTGCAAAGGTAATGGAAATGTATTCTAGCCAAAAAGCTGTGCTTGAAGTTGAATATTTTGGAGAAGTTGGCACTGGATTGGGTCCAACCTTGGAGTTTTATACTCTTTTAAGTCATGATTTGCAAAAGGTTGGACTTGGAATGTGGAGGTCAAATTCTACATGGGATAAGTCAATAATGGAAATTGATGGTGATCAAGAGAAAAATGGAAAAACTGCTGGTTCTGCTGCTACTGAGGGAGATATAATCCAAGCTCCTCTTGGGTTGTTCCCTCGACCTTGGCCACCAAATGCTGATGCTTCTGAAGGTAGCCATTTTTTTAAAGTAATTGAATATTTTCGGCTGCTTGGACGTGTGATGGCAAAAGCTCTTCAGGATGGACGGCTTTTAGACCTGCCTCTATCAACATCGTTTTATAAACTTGTGCTTGGTCAAGTAAGCTGATTGCATTTTTAACTTGCCGAACATCTTAAATCTTCTTTTAAGCTTAGGTTTTGCATATTTGCGTACCTATAAAATTCCTACTATTGCCACAATGATATCTTGCCTTTTGCGCTAAAGATGCATTTTATAAACCATTGCAGGAGCTTGATTTGCTTGATATTCTGTCTTTTGACGCTGAGTTTGGGAAAATTTTGCAAGAATTGCAACTTCTTGTTTGTCGAAAGCAATATCTAGGGTCAATGAGTGGTGACAATAGTGATGCAATTGCTGATTTGCGCTTCCGTGGGGCCCCAATAGAAGATCTCTGTTTGGATTTTACACTTCCAGGCTATCCGGACTACATATTGAAGCCAGGGGATGAAACTGTATATCTTCAACTTCTCATTCAATTTCCTGACCACTTTTTCATTTTTTCTCTCTATAGATTATTCCAACATTCTGTCAAATACATCAGGTGGATATCAATAACTTGGAGGAATACATATCCTTGGTGGTAGATGCAGCTGTCAAGGCTGGAATTATTAGGCAAATGGAGGCGTTTCGGGCTGGATTTAATCAGGTCAAGTTATTTTCTTTGTTCTGAGTTTTCTTGACTAATCACAAGGTTATGTTCATCTTGGATTTTCTTGTTAATTATTTACATGTAAAGAGCTGTTGTTGGGATTCATTGCAATGTTTATTTTTCTGTTATATAATAAGCAGGTTTTTGATATTGCATCGTTACAAATATTTTCTCCCCAAGAATTGGACTATTTGCTATGTGGTCGCCGAGAGCTGTGGGAGGTAATTTGACACTTTAATTATGTGATAATGTTGCCAACTTCTTTGATTAGAACTGGTTGCCCACTTCTATTTTTTTAATATAACTTCAAATTATGCAGGCTGAGACGCTTGCTGATCACATAAAATTTGATCATGGATATACTGCAAAGAGCCCTGCAATCGTTAATGTATGTTTGTTTCATAACACTCCTATTCAAGTATCTTGAAATGTATATTTTAACCATAATGATGTTTGGTTTTTGATTTTTCATAGTTTCTCGAAATTATGGGAGAATTTACACCAGAGCAGCAGCGGGCCTTCTGCCAATTTGTTACTGGTGCCCCTAGACTTCCACCTGGCGGTCTGGCAGTTTTGAATCCAAAGCTGACAATTGTTCGAAAGGTAACCAGAGTCAGATTGAAAAAGTTTCTATCAATGCTTCTTCTCTTTTACATTGATATAGATATATGACCGCCTGCATTGAAAATTTTGAAGATGAAAGCAGGTGGAAATGGGATTTTACATATTGATTTATTTATACCCATTTTTAAAGTGCGAATGAAGATTATGTCTTCTTTACATGCACTGGCATCAATATTTTTAAAATTGCGACTAAAGAGGGAGTTGTACTTCAAATTGTACGGCCAATGTTCTGATAAAGGCCAAAGCATCCTTTCATTTTGTTAATCTAAAAATAATCCTGTTATTCTATCTGTGGTGTATGGGTGAGGCAGCAATGCAATTTTGTTAATGGTGTCTGCCCAATCATTATTGATATTGCCCGACTCTTCATTTCCTCGAAGCATCCAAGATGCTGCTAATAAAAGAAAAACTTCGAAAAAATTGAGCATACTCGTGGATATACTCACATCTGACACTCATCTTATTATTTTTAATTTTATCTTCACAGTAATGTTACATTCAGCTGTGTCTAGAGCTGAGCTCTTCTTTTTCTTGTTTTTTGTGTATATCTTCTTGGTTCAAATGCTTATCTGTCTGAAATCTGAATGCAGCATTCCTCTTCCGCAACTGCTGCTGCTTCTAATGGAAGTGGACCCTCAGAATCAGCAGATGATGACTTGCCCAGTGTCATGACTTGTGCTAATTACTTGAAGCTTCCTCCATATTCTACAAAGGTATTATTAGTTAGATTGATTTTTGTAATGATTTATCCTCCGTACTATTTTCTATTTCATTTGTTCTATCATCGACGACTGCTGCTGTCTGAACAGGAAGTTATGTATAAGAAATTGCTATATGCAATCAACGAAGGGCAAGGATCTTTTGATTTGTCATGAGTTCACAACCAAAAACAGACATGTGTAGTATATATCTGAACAACAAAATCTGGGTCCACTTTCTCACCTGCTGCTATCATTTTTTGACGTTTCAAAAGTGGCCTTTTTTTTTTTTTTGCTCAAATAATGGCTTCTTTCGGTCATCTGTTCAAACTTTGCGTCCATAGCCCTCGAAATTCTGGGTAAATGGCCGAGCTCAATTTTCTTTTTATTATATATGTATATATATATTTTCAGTTGTGTGCATTTGTTGTTAATATATGTATGTCGTTGATCAGGTGAATGGGGATTTATATGCACAAGCAGAAAAAAATTTGGAAGCACTGCACGGTCAGTCTGCCAGGCAGCTGCTAGAGTTTTTGTATATAAGTAGGAAGATTATAGATATGTTTTTTGGGTTTGACAATTTGTTGGCTGGCAAAGATATATTATATTTACGTATGTTACATATGGGCTTAAATGGTGGAAGACAAGTGAATAAATGATGAAATGTTAATGCCTTTATTTTTAAGTAGTTCATTTATCTATTTATTTATTTGTTTATTTCAGTACTTTTATTCTTGTTCCTGTTTCCCCTGGAGACAGAAGAAATTTGAAATTTGATTTCGTTTTAATTTTCTCATCACTTTAATTAAATTCGATGATAGGATAATATAAAAATTGATTTGTTTTTAAGTAATTAAGTGATAAAATATAAGAAAACGTTAAAATTGATGTTCCCAAGTTTCATATTTACTTTTTTATTAAGAATGCTAACTTAAAAGTAATTCACACGTACTAGATTATGACAGTGAATGTGTGGATGGATGGGAAAAAGTGGGTGACAGTGTATTTGAGAAAAAAACGAGTTGTTGTGTCGTAGTTTCTACGTTTGAATAGTCTTTTTTTTTTTTTTTTAATAAAGTTGGTACTTTTTAGGAGAAAAAAAAGTTGTTATTTTTTTTTTTCAAGATTAAGTTGTATAAGAAGTAGAAAAGCCAACTAGTACTCTTATTGTGCTATTTGATACATTTTCCTTAATTAATTGAAAAAATTAATTGTTGAAAATTTCATTATTAAATTTTTATTATTAAATGTATAAATATTGAATTTATATTATAAAAATTGTTTGACATATCACTTAAAATTTAAGTACTCTTTGATGACTGAAAATGTTAAATCTTAAAAATTATTAATTTAAAAATTTTAATTTTAATAATATTTTATATTGTTTTGGATAGCCTTAGATAAAAATTATAATAATTTAATTTTACATAACATTGTAAAATTATATTAAAATTGACTTGTAGCTCATTATTTTAACTAATTAGTTTTAAAATAACGCATAGTAGAATTGATACAATCAGTCAAATAAATATATTGATATAATTTGAGGAATTGTTTCTTAATCAGTCAAATAAATGTGTTGATATAATCATGGTGTGCAGCTATTTTTCTTTCTGAGCTAATAATAGAAAAAAAAAACAATTTAAGAAAGTTACAAAATTAATTTTCTTATTTAAGTTTTCTTCCTTTCTTCCTTTCCTTTTTTCTCCTTTTGTATTGTATGATCCTTTAAACTTCTTTTAAAATGTATGCATTCCTATGCTATTTTTAATTCTTAGTTAGACTTTAATCATTCCTTTTTTCTTTGGATGTTGAGTTATTAATTTTCATCAAATTTCTCCATAAATAGAGTATAAGTTATTTATTTAAAAAATTATCCACTATAATGTAAGTACATTGTCATCATATTTCAGTTTACTACTATCTCATTTTTCTTTTACTTTTATATTAATCATCATATATAAATGTATGTACTGCTGGCTCTTCCCAAACCCCACACCCCCCCCCCCCAAAAATGACTTCACCCCTATGGTTATATATATAGTTATATATATATATATATATATATGGTCATATTTCTTAATTGATTTTTAAAATAACCAAAGCAAATGGTTACTTCATTTTTGTTTAAATGGAAGACAAGAAAAATAAGAAAAAGCAAATTGGTTAAAGAATAAAATATTTTTCAAACTTTGGAAATTGCACATATTGCAATTTCATAGTTAAGAAATACAAAAAAAAAAAAAAAAAAAAAAAAAAAAAAAAAAAAAAACGAAGAAGTTGAACAAAACAAGCACTATACTAGCTCAAGAAAAAAACTCAAGCTTGATCCATAAGCTCTACGTCTAGGGTTTATAACCACATTTCACTTGGACTGCCAAAGTCTTCTTCAAATTTGGACATGCATCATTTTGATTCTGGAAAAGCACGGTGTCAACTGGGATTGTGCAGCTGGTTTTTCCTAAGCAAAACTGTGAGTTCAAACACGAAGTAATCTTGTGAGAAAAATACTTTAAAAAATGGGATTAAACATAAAATATAATCCAACAAAACATGTGAGAAAAACGAGGTTGGACTTTAACCTTTTCAACAACTTCCTTTGATACGGGAGACGTGCAATTTCCAACAAAGTAGGCTCCACAACCACCGAAAGGATCACCGAAGCTGGCAAACTCTACGGCAAGGATTTGCTTCTGTGTTGGACATGTCAATTCGGCTTTGGGTTTCAAATCATTCACCTTGGGTCGGAGATTTCCAGCTTTGCTTTCAAATAACCTTACTGATGGTGGATGATATTCGCTTACGTAACTGCAGATTGTATCCCTATCAACTAGTAGTATCTCAACATCTTTAGGATCGCCTTGCTCTTCCTCAAATATAACTATCAGATTCTTTTTTGGCTTCAGGTATGATCTTGGGATTTGGTACCTGGAATATGATGCACACATGAAAACAGTTTGTCTGATTTCTTGTTTATGAACTATGTTATTCAAGCTTTTTATTTTTTTTAAGTATTGATGTTCAACACTTATTTTCAACATATATTAAACTTGGATTTAGGACATACTAACGTCAGATACATATATGTATCCAATATTTATCATTAAATCCGGATAACATGGGGTACGAAGACTTGTTTCTAGTTATAGTTCAGTGTTTATGGTTTACATACTCGGATTGAGAAGGTTGTAGAAGAGGAGAAAGGTAAGACATCCAATATCGGCCAATGCTTCGACCATTGATCCAAACCATTCCTTTCCCCATACCATTCATCCGGATGGCCAGTGGGTTGTCTCCTTCTGGTGTATCAAAATGTCCCTTTTGCAAAAATAAAATTTTAATCAGTTTTTTTTTTTTTTTTGTCAAAAACATACTTGAAAGATATGGAAAATGAATATTTGTACATCTAGAAAGAAAATTTTCAAGCATTTCTTAACATAAAAATTTCCCAGGAATTACCTTGTACCATGTGCAAGCTCCTCCTCCTGCAGGCTTTGTCCATTCTACGGACTTTGAGCCTCTTCTGGTATATATTTTCTTCTTTTCACCTTCCAATCCAACCTGAAAATGGGTGTCAAATATGTTTCAGAAGCCACCATATAAAATATTACTTGTTTGAAATTTACTATAGAAAATCAAAGTCCAGTGATACCTGATGCCCCCAACCATTTAATGATATGTCAAGTGTTCCAGCGTTCAAACCTAGGATGGTGATAGAACGAGGCCCGGCAAATCTATGCTCCATGTAGGCTCCGCTATCCTTCAATTAAACATAAAGAAAATCTCATCAGTTGCTATTTCTACGCTCTCTTTCAAGCCTAAAAAGTTGTTTTTAAGTTGCAAAAAGCCTTACTGGAAGTCCCACTAAAACCCCCAAGAGAGCAATATGGTTAGTCCCTTCCTGGAAGTTTACAGGTTTCTGGAAGACAAAGCTTTTCTCAACTTTGCTCCCATGTGCAGTACCTAATAAGAAAAAAACACAAAGAATGAGGGGGGGTGTATATATATATATGTAATTATGAAAAAAGAAGTTTCTCAAAAGCTATAAAAATCTGTTTGCTTGCTTAGAATTCTCTGTATGTATGCGTGCATGCTGCACTTAATTACCTATGTATTCGCCATTTACGAAGGCATGGATTCCATGGCCAAGACTTGCAACCCGTAAAACTGGGAAGATAGTTTTTTTCATTGGTAAATCACGTCGACTCAAGTCAATGCTGTAACAAGAAGTCCAACGATACGTCAAATTTACCAAGAAAGCAGCAAAGCGAAAGCCTGGTAACCTATGTTACTCGGTTCGATATATTCGGCGTGATTTTATTCCAATTTTTTCAAGGTTTCTGCGTATTTGAAGGATCAGTGGAAGATCGTATTTCTATACCATATATATTTTGATATGTGTCGGATATAAATGTTCAATACGCATATTTTACAGAGTCAGAGCAGTCTAACTGGTAACTTTTCTAAGGACCCCCCAAGTTCAATATCCTTCTCTGACAGATAAAACAAATTAAATTTTCTTTATCTTCAATTGGTTTTCTTTGGAAGGTGTTTTTTTAGGTTTTATCTTACCTAGTTGTGTACCAAGCATAGTCGGTTGTATCTTTTGTCAATTCGTAAAGCTCCATTGGCTCCTTGGTCCTAGATCCAGCATCAGTAGGAGGAACTTCCTTGTACATCTCCCAGTTAAGGTTCTTATTTGCAATTGCTGATCTTACAAAATTTCTTGAGTTATGTTGAGCTGTGATCTGTGTTAAACAAAATAAAAGATGAGTTATTTTTCAAGTTCTAAATCTCCAAGTCAAAAAAAAAGGCAAGGCGGCTTGCCAACGTTGTAGTTACTAGAAATTGGATATATCAGACAATATAAAAGGGTCAGGAATTTAGTTTTCTTACCATATGACTGTTGAAAACCACAGTTTTGCAGTCAGGGAGGATACTAAGAGAATGAGCTGGCAGGTGATAATCCTGACCCCTGAAATGGATTGTTTGTGCAATCTTGGTGTTATTGTTGGCCAAAAAAGCTGAACAGAATGCAGTTCCAGGCTGCTCCCAGACTCGAGCCTGCACATTGCACAAAAACTTAAACTCCTTGTAAACCATGTCGATTTCTTCGACCGAATCGACTCGATTAGTCTTATATAGATGCAGGCTTACCTCTTGGTCTGGACCCAACCTTTGGATAATAGGAGAACCCCAAAATAGAGATTTCTTGCACAAATTTAGGGCCTTGTGAACATCCTTGAGATGGCCCCATTTTGGGTCTCTTTGTAGACCTACAGCATTTAAAAGACATGTGAAGTTAGCTGCATGGCGGGCTTCAATCCATAGATCATCAGATAACAATATTCTTCATTCGAATACCATATTCATCTAGAGGGGCTTCGTCATAGTAGCGAGTTGTTGTAAAAGCAGCGCTTGTTCTGCCATAATTTGTGCCACCATGGTACTGCAAACACAAAAATAAGAACAGTGAGCTATATCTAAAAAGATTTGTCATTTAGATAAGAATTAAACTCAAAAACGACAGCCAAGTATCTTCCTACCATATAGTAGTTAACCAGACTTCCATTTTTGGAGAAGAAGCGAGCAACCGAATATGCCAAATCTTCTGCTGATCTTTGAGATGGTGGATCTCCAAATACTCTATACCTGAAATTTGTTTAGAAACACATTGAAATAGCCTCAATATTAGCCTATATATACACACAACCTATCCGAAATTTCCATGAACATCTTCAATAATACAGTGCTTACTGTGCTGTCCAGTTCTCAGTCCACAGTGCGGGCTTGTTGGGCTTATTTGGACCTGTGAAAGTATCTCCACAGTGTCTTCCATTGCATGTATTGATCTGAAAGATGAAGTGTACTTTGTTATCAAAGCAAGAAGATTACTTTCTCAATGGACGAACTTATCAGTTATAAACTTACAATTGGATCTGGGGCATCCCTCTGCTTGCACATGATCCATGGGACTTTTACATCCAATGCAACGGCCATGTTTCCTGCCCACTTAACGTAACTGTCACCTTTTTCTCTGAATGCTAGTTGAATAGTGTTGTACTCATTCTCGATCTGTGAAATATAAGTTATCAAAAAATTAGAATGAAAGGGTATGGTATTGAATCTATCGATATAGGTTTTAGCAGAAAGAGTGTAAACTAAACCTGTGCTAAAATGATAGGGCCTCCTTGTGGATTAAACAACTTTTCCTCCTTCATTTTGTCAATAATCATGGTAACGAACTTTTGCATGTGGAACTGTACCAGGTAAAAATTTTGCATCAGATGAAATCTTGTATCATGTGCTATGTTACCCAGACTTTGACATGAGCGTCAGTTTAATTTTTTAAAGTAATTTTATGCATTTGAATGATCTTTGAAAGGTTATATCCTTTTACTTATGTCTGAAGATATGTCAAATATGAATATTTTAAGACACATAATGAGTTGGAGCAACATAAATTATTTGTATAGTACGTCACCAAGTCCATCTACAGGATTCGATTTGAGAAGGCAGGCAGGTTACCTTGAATGGTTCATTTTCGGAACGAAATGTGATGTTGGGGACCTCCCTCAGCCAATACGGTAATCCTCTGAAGTTAAAAAAAAACTTCATTGTCATAAGCAGATGGAGGATTCAATAAGAATATAAAGAAATTGAGAAAATTTAAATCTTTACCCATGGTTCCATTCAGCCTGGACAAATGGGCCAACTCTGAGGGTCACATGCAACCCTTGCTCCCCAATCATCTTGATGAACTTCACCAAGTCATATTCTCCATCAAAATTGAACTTGCCCTGAACTGGTTCATGACCGTTCCAGAAAACATACGTCTGAATCACGTTCAGACCTCCCTGCTTAGCTTTTCTGATGAGGTCGGGCCACATCTGAACCCAATTCAACACAATAAATTAGTTCCAAATGCATCGAATCAAAAGTATCTTTGACAGATTAACCAACATAAACTATGCGTACATCTGGGGTGCTGCGAGGGTAATGAATGGAGCCCGAAAACAGAAGCTCTCGTTTGCCATTGATGATAACAGACCTTGAATCATAAGTCACGCCCTGATTTACATTACCTCCAACCTTAATGTCATCCTCATCGCCATCATCCTTCTTGGCAAGTGCAATGCTTGAAGTAACCAACAAGGTCGTCAAAAAGGCTATCAAAACTGCATGGCCTGCTTCTACCATGGTCATTTTCACTGTCAAAAAAAAAAAAAAAAAACCTTTTTTTTCTTTTTGGGGGAGGGGGTAGATTTCAATGTCAGAAACTAATTGATCCTAAGCTTCTTCGGGAACCCTCTCTAAAAGGACGAGCTCAAGTCACAACTACTTGGAGAAACAATGATGTAGGAGAAAGACATGGATAATGTAAGGTGTTGTACGAGATTAAGTCGTAGTACTATTTTTAACCTTTGAATTGTTACTGGTTTACGAATTTTCTTGAGAAAATTTCCTATTCTTGGGAACTTTTGAATTTGGAGTGAGAGTCAATTGCCTCGTGTCTATTAAAACAAATTATTAATCTGTTGCAATTTCCAAGCCTAGCAATATATTTGATCTTTTTTTTTCAATATTTTCTATTTACTGGCCAAAAAAATCTATTTTATTAATTTTTTTAGTTACTTTAAAATTTATATCTATATTTTATTTAATATAATAAAAAGTTTATATAATTATATAACTATTAAAACATTAAAATATTTATATATATATATAAAATAATTTTACATATAATTATCATATACAGAAAATGATTTACCAATACATTCTTTGATTAGTGTCCTAATTATTTCAGCTACCATTATGTTTTCACAGAAATACTTATCTAATAGCATTAATTTTAATCTCACCAATTACTATTACAGTATTTAATCTTAAAATTGTAGCATACATATTATCCGTTCAAATTAATTATAATAAAATATAAGACAATCTTTTACTCTTTTATAATATTTTTATACTTTATGTCAAATATCTTAGATTTTTGTAAATTATCCTATCTAATGTTGTTAAGACGGTATATAATTATAAATAAATAAATAAAATGCCCTGCTAATAATCAATAGACTCACTGTGCTAGATACAAAGTCCATTAAAGGTAGTTATGTGGAGCAAAATATACAATGAACTTTATTAAATTGTACATATATATTTCTACCTATATTTACTAATTACATTTTTTTTTCCAGATGTTATTAAGAAGACCAAACGAGTTTATTCTCGAAGTCAAAACACTGAAAAAAAAAAAAAAAGGCTGTTGACTTCTAAATTAAGAAAAACGCTGCGTTTTGGATCAGGCTAGATGAATTTGCGGCAAGCCGCGAACCTCTTGTGTTTCCCTCCAAAACAAAAACGTCTTTCAAGGCTCCCTCCACTATACCAAGGGAAAAAACCCTCGTGTATGTGTGTGTGTGTGTATATATATATTCGATTATTTTTTCCAATCATTTTGATAAAAGATAGATTCAAAATCGTTTTCCTTTTGTCTAAATCTGTTCTTACTTAAAAACAAGAAGTACCGATGACAAGCCACGAGGACGATCTAGATCTCCTTCTCTCTCTTCAAGAAAGGGTTTTGGAAACGCCTCCAGCTTCCCCTTCAAATGCCCCCTCTCATTCTCCAGGTAAATCCATCGACGCTTTCTCATCAGTGAACATTTTCTACAAGTTTTTGTCGTCGCTGCGTTGGCTTCGTATTCACTCATTAAATGGCCTTTCTGGTTATCTTTCGTTTTCCACTAATTGCTTCTTGTGCCTCTGCCAATCTGCCTCGGCATTTTCCGATTTCCTTTTATTTGCGGTTTCATATCTGGGTTTTGCTTATTCTTTTTCTTGCTTTCAAAATTGGCATTGGTTATCTCTCAGTTTGTTCTTACAAGTTAGATAGCCTAAATTCATAGGGTCCCTATCAGATGATGGATCGCCAAGGCAAAGAGGGAAAGCAGACTTGTCAGCTTTTAAGAATGTTGTTGAAGATTGCCTTGATTATGAACCCAAACCGGTTGAGAGACTTACAAAGTCAAAGGCACCGAGTTCAAATGATCTTCAAGTTGAGAAGTTTTCAGGTTTGCGCATAAGGTAAAACCAAGTTCAACTCCATTTCTTATAAAATAGCCTAACGATGACTGGGATTGATTTGGGTGACTTTTCTGATTATGGAGGCAAAAACATTAGTTAAAAGACTTTACCCTTTTAATGCCTTCTTCTTTTTTTTTTTTGGTCTCAGGAGACAAGGCATACTTGCTAAGTGCCAAATGGCAATGCCCTGACAGTTACCAATTAAAACCTTTTTTTCTTCATGTTTAGTTTTTGATTTTCTTTTGTTTTTAGGAAGCAATTGGTCAGCCCCGCAGAGCTAAGTGAGCGCTTGTCCGATATTCGTTTTGTTCGACTATCAACTATAAAGTATGTAACTTTACTTAATTTTGCTTGCAATATATGCTTTTTTATTGCTAGATGTTCACTTGCTTTTTGTAGGTTAAAGTTCCCTTCAAGTTTGTCTTACCTGAATATTACTTGCAAAGCCATCAATGACGCTTAGTGTTATATAAACTTCATGTGGTAGGTGACTAAATAATTTGGCTCTTTACAGGAATTTGTTAGTGGGAGACACACTTTATGGATGTTGGGCAACCATAGGAGTGTTGACTGAAAAGGGGAATCCAAAGACTAGTTCCATCGGGCAGAGCTATAGTATATGGAAAATTGGGTGCTTAGATGAAAGTACGGTTTCTCTTTTCTTGTTTGGTGATGCTTATCAGCAGAATTGTAAGGAACAGGCTGGAACAGTTTTTGCATTGTTCAGTTGCACCGTGCGCAAAGATACCAGGGTATCAAACTTGTCTTATTTTAATTGGCTTATGTTGGGTACTCTTCATGAAGAAGGTAATACCTTCTGTCTCATTTTGTAGGGATCGGGATTTTCCTTGAGTGTTACTGCACCCAACCAAATTCTAAAGATTGGTGCTTCAGCTGATTATGGAGTTTGCAAGGGAAAAAGAAAAGACGGAATGGCTTGCACACTCGTCATAAATAAGTATGCTACATGTCTTCCTTAAGGTTCTTTTGTTTTATTGACTGTCTTTCCAATATGGATCTGATGTAATCTACCTGCTCAAGAAATGGGATTAAGAAAAACATCTATTTTGTACTAAATGGTATATATTATAATTGATTAATTTAAGTGATATAACAGTAACAAGCTTCACAGCATCTGGGTCAAGCATTTATTACTGGTAAAAGGAAGCTGAAAAGGAAAAATGACTTGAATGATGCTAGCAGGCTCTCTGAATGAATGATTATGGTCTCTCTCTTTACTTGTGCTTGCATCATCGACAATCCATGATTTTGAACTTCTCTGCAATATTAGTCATTGCCTTGTTTGCAGTTTGCTTGTAGTGCATGTTGTCTAGCTGTCATGTCGGAAGAACAGAAAATTCTTAATACTTAAAAAAAAAAAAAATTGTTGGTAGGTTCTAGTCACAGGAGCCTGGTTTGTGCTGAATGTTTGAAATGTGGATTGATGAATTATGTGATTAAGCAAGAAGGAAAACTGATTCTTCTTGAGAAAATCTTTGAAAAAAATTAGATGCGAAATCATGACTTCATTCTTTGTTTAGTTTGTTTTTGAAGCTATTTCATAGCATGCTTATGTTTTTTCATCAAATGCAATTTGGTTTTTTATGTTTCGTTGTGCAGGTAGTTAAACAACTTTCTAATCAATTGAATATGGGCTGCGTTATCCAGTTTTTTTTGTATGTTCTTCTATGTAATTTATCTCTTTATATTTTTAATTATTAACCTGTTATTTCAGACGTCAAGGTGCTTACTGCCAACATCACAAATCGGTAAGCATGCAATTAATTTATCTTTTATCTCCTTTCACCAGCATCATGTGAGTAGCAAGTAAATCACCCCTAGATTAATTCTTTTTTTTTGTTATGTTCTGTAGAAAGCATCTGAAAGATATTCCACAAAGCGAACTGAGCTAATGGGAGGGTAGGTGATCGATGATCCATCTCACTTTTGCATCCTTGTGTTCTCAAATTAAATTGCTTCATTCTTTTCTAATTTTCATAAGTGATATTTTTTCCTAATCTTACAGAAACTTGAGAACAGCATTTAGAAATCCACCTAGACCAGAAGGCATATATATGGTTGATCCTCTATCTGATAGAACAAACTTGAAAAAGCCCGCTAAACCAGTTAAACTACTGTCTGTGGAAGCACTCAAAAAGGCTTTAAGGTATGTGACCGATAGCATCAATCATATCTCTGCAACTATAAGCCCATTTAAATTCGAACAAAATAGAGAATCGACTGATTAGTTTAAACTGTGCTTGAATGAACAGAAATGGAGATAAAGTGACAACAAATAGGCACTCACAAGGGATAAGATTTCTTAATGCAGTTACAGGTGTTTGATTAGAAACCCTTTCTGCCCGTTCTGGTTGCTAATCTATCGAATATCATTTCATTGATAATTAAGTCCTACATGCAGGGGAAATGAGTTCCAAATCTGCAAATGAAGAATCTAAAACGTCTGTTCAACAAATGATTGGCTTAGAGAAGAGGTAAGTCGTAACATTTTTGCTCATTGTCGCTGATTTGTAACTTCTTGCCTTTCCATTTACTTTAAAGATCTACCCATTCTGATCAGGAAAAAGTCTACTGCAAAACGAGATACATCTCTGCAAAGAAACAAACAGTTGGATTCAAAAAGAAGGAAACTAGAACAGGATCAAACTTTGGAAGACAATTGGAATCAACGCTGGATGGTCGATTGACCTATATATTTTTCATTCAGATGAAGGCGTTCGAGTCAAGTCTTCCGTGGTCATATATTCAACACTCTGGTGCATTGATTTGAACGATAGCTTTGCAGAGTTAGGCATGCAAACGAATTCTTGTTTTCCGAGCTCAACGACTCTTTAACCCATAGTTTGTAGCTGAAGGTATCCATCTTGACATGAGCTGGAACTTGGATACATTGTAAGTGATCTTCATTTCTTTGAATAACTATTAGTTATCATTTGTTGTCAAGTTTATTACTATGATTAAAAATCATACTATTACTTCAAGGGAGGTTAAAACAGATGATTCTGGAAATGAAGATTAACATAAAAACTAAGAATCTATTCTAACATTGATTAATATCGAAACCCAAATCCATGTGCATAATTAGTAATTTAAGCATAAAGTTCAGGGTATTAAAATTAATATTAAAAATCAAAATATGATTGGGCTGCCTAACGAACTATTAGTTTATGAAGAAAAAGAGTGATTACGTATGATCTGTAAGAAATTGATTGCAGGGCTGCCTCGTTGGTAGTATGAACAAATAAGTAGGGGACACGGCATCTTTAGGACAGTGCCAGATACAATGATGTTGAATTGAATCCAATCGAATTGATGAGAGAGAGAGAGAGAGAGAGAGAGAGAGAGGCAGTAGGAAGTTGGTTATCCAATCCATGCACATGGAGTTGGTGGTACTAACCGGCCCATGTGCTTTGAGAAATTTAATGCTTCTTTTACATTATATGCATATATTAGATATTGTTAGTTGGCCTAATTCCAGATTTTTTAGATGATTTGGAATCATTAAATATCACAATTACACTTTGTCCACTATCCCTTTGCAATTCTTAACGCAATTTTAAAAAAAAAAATTCTTAATTCAAATGATTAGTATTCAATTTTTGATAATTTTAAATATAAAAGAATTTTTCTCTGTTTTTTTAAGCTGCATAATGTTTCTATTAAGTGTTGGACTTGGTAATGAAAAATAACTTTAGATACAATCGTTTTTAAATTGAGAAAAAAAACAACTATAAATATCATTTTAACTAATTAACAAAATCAAAGGCCTAGGGTTGGCTCATTATTCTTTATAAAGGGAAGGAGATATACCAAAATAAAAATTAAAATAAAAGAACTATGGGGCAGTAAAAACCCAAGTAGCTAGGGTCGGTTGTCACCTATAGGTTGTCTTATTAGGCAAATACTAAAACAATACTAAGGGTAAAGACAGCGCGTTTAGTGATTGCTGATTGGTGATGAATTGTTGCTGACTTGTGAAAGCAGCTTTGCACGAATAAAACTAATTGATCATCGGAGGGGGAGGGGCCGGATGGTGTTATCCTGGTTTTTTTTTTTTTGGGTAAGTCAATTTAAGCTGAGGTGTATGCTAGGATTTAAACCTATTCACATGTCCAGTTCAAATTCAATTGGATGCTTAAATTTTGAAGAAAATGAAATAAATAACTGAGGATACAAATAAGATTTTGAAACTGAGGAAGCAAATGAAAGAATGGGTCCTTTAGTGGCCCCTCGAAGTAACTAGTTTAGGAGCAACCTTCTTAAAGCATTGGCCACAACACCGAAATATATAATGATGAATGATGGTTCGGCTTTCTTTTGTTGAGATGTCGCAGTTGATGATATAAAAACTCTGCAAACGTTGCAGTTGGTTAGGTGCCTTTAACCAACTTAACTACTACCATTAGCGATTTTAGCTCTCTGGTTTGTTTTTTTCAAGAGATTTTAATGGCTGATAAATTAATGCGTCAAATAAATTAAAAGAAGAATATTATCTACCTGCAGATAGAAGACAAAGTTGCCTCACATTTTGTTCTTTCTTTTTAATGAATTTGGATTACCCCATTTTGGTTGCAGTATTAGAATTGTTGTTGATACCCAAGACTTTCTCTCATCTCTATATATATATTTTTCTTTTCTCCCAACGTTTTGATTTTCCTTCGGACTTTACTTCGAGAAGAAGGGAAGCTCTCGTCCACCCGTTTGTGATTTTGCCTGTGTTGAGTGAAAGTCCACGGTTACATTGAAGAAAAAATTTTACACGACTTGCTATAGTTCTTGATGCTGCTGGCCCAAGCAATAAAGTTTTATTTGACTCTTCACGTAATTTAAAAATGTCATAAGAATTCTGCAACAACATATTATGCTTTTTGTCTACTTGTTAAACATTATCATTGCTTTTTTCCTTTTCTTTTTCTTCAAAAAAAATTGAGCAACAAAATAAATAATTAATAAAAATATTTATTTTATTTTACAATATTGTTTTATATAAACTACGAAATTAAAAATTTAAATCTCATAATTATAAAATAAAAAAAGTAAAATAATCTAAATTAATTTTTAGTTGATTGAGTTGATTTTTTTATATATTTTTAGTAAATCAAGATTTTATGTATTATACTAAATTTCAAAAAAAAAATTTAATTTTTAATTGAATCAATCGGTTTAAGCTATTTGATCCGATCTTTTATGAATATATGGCTTGCTTTAAGAATTGAACTTATGTAATATTAGATCATAACACACCCATTTAAGTACGTGGATGAGAAAAACAGGAGGAAAAAAGAAGATTAGTGGTTAGCTCGTGTATATATGGATAACTTTAAGAAAAGTTAGTAATTTTTTTAAAATAAAAACTATGTAAAAGTGAAAAGGATTTGTATATGATATTTGATTTTTATTTTCATACGTTTTTAATCGAATTGATATCGTTAAACTCGAAACACCAATAAATCAAGTTAGATATAATTAACTAATTAATATTTTGTGACTAATTGAGATTAAATAATATCATATTATATTGTATGCTTATACACAAATTAATTAATTATCTTTATTTATGTCATGGCTACATGTTCTCAAAATCATAATATAGGTTTGGAAAAAATA
>JBBYHO010000001.1:4654612-4701651 GCA_038382025.1 Adansonia gregorii | reverse complement strand
ACATAATCAAACTAAATTGTATGATTTTAACATAATTTATCTAAAATATCACATATAAAAATTAAAATAAATATTACATATAATTAATTATAGTCAATATTAATAAACTTTTACAAAAGAAAATAAAATATAATTACAAAAAAAATTATATAATCATATCAAAAATTACTTTTACGAATAAAATTTAAACATACCTGTAAAAAAGTTGTAACACGATTACTTAACTTTCAATAACACCATAACTTGATTATATTCTTCTCGAATTTTTTTAATGATTAAAAAAGAAAGAGAATTTTTTTTATTATTATCAAGAGGAAGGAGAGAGCCCCTTTTATAGAGGGCTTTCTCCGACCCTCAACTATGTAAAGGTCACGGGTAAAATACCCGTGACCTCGAGGGATATGACAGAAGTCATATCCCTCTGCATTTTGCATCTGGTGACCCTTATAATTAAAAAAAACAAAACAAAAAAAGATAAAAAAAACAAAATAATTGAAAAAAAATTATACATGGTGGGAAATCGCCATGTGATATGGCGATTTCCCAACTGTATGTTGGGAAATCGCCACCAGATATAACGATTTCTCAATTGTTATCAGCTCCGACGATCGGATTTTGTGAAATTTTACAATTCGAGTGAAATTAGTTGAGAAATCGTCATTTCATTTAACGATTTCTCAAAATGTGTTGAGAAATCATCATCTGATTTAGCGATTTCTCAATTAAATTAAGGAATCACCGTTTTAAATGACGATTTCTCAATTAAATTAAAAAATTAACCTATTTTGATAAATAATCTCATTTCGAACTATTTTGATAAATAAAAAAATTTACATTATTTTTTATAAAAAAACATACAAACATCTGTTAATTGAATCCAATTAAATAATTTCCTCCTGGGTAAAAAAAAAAAAAAATCTAATGTGGGCTTCTAATGTCTCTACCTAACACCTTTGAAAAAAAAAAAGAAAAGTAATTAAAAAGAGAAAAAAAATAGTGGTGAATTCTTGAAAAGTGACTCCTTTTTCTTCATGTGAAGTGAAGTACCAATTTTTTTTGGGGAGCTAACACCCATGGCATGTGGGTTTTTGCTTTTCTTCATCCTTTAATTTTCTTGTTTGACTTTGCTTGTATTTTCAAATTCCATGTCCATCTTTCTTATTATTTTCATTTTTTGGGAGATTTTTTACATTATTGAAATTAAAACAAGAAGCATTATCTTCTTTCTCTTATTATTATTATTATTATTATTATTATTATTATTATTATTAGATGTTGTTAATCATTTAATAGATACTAGCATTATTTCTATCCTGTTTATACCGACGAAAGCTTAAGCTTAATGACCTTAAGTAAATTAATTCTGGCTGCTACTAGCCATTTCAATTGTCTTTTTCAGTTTTGAAATTGACTTCTTACTTGGTGTATATCTATTTAGTAGCATTGAGAATTTCAAGTACCAAATAAAGTTCAAGAAATAAAAAAAAAATGTATGAAAATATGAGAAATGATTATAAATATTCGAATTTGAATCGTAAATTTTATACACATAATTTTTTTAAAATAATTATATAAATTAGCTTGACTAAATATTAAATTCAATAAAATATGTTAGTGAAACCCTAACCCTAAACCCATAGTGAAAATGTTCACTCTAAGAAAATAAAAATTGATTATAAATTTTAATAACTTATATAAACTACTTCAGACGATTGTCATTGGCCCACTAGAGTGACGTATGTACGATAGGTATTTGTATTTAATTAGGTATAACATACATATGAAGCTTAATAAACAAGAATTCTTTTAATCCAGTATATACATGCCATTATGCATTTTTTTTTGGGTAGTTAATATATTATTTATAGTAATTATATAATAATTAACAAATTTATTCATTATTTTTAAGGTATTAATTATATATATAGTAAATTATTAAGGAATACTCTTAAGACTATCGTTAATAAAATAATCAGTAAATTGTAATATTTTTAGCTTAATCTTGTCTTGTACCAGTTGGATTGAAATAATACAAAAGATTCCAACTCATGTGTTCCTTTTTTTAAAAGTTGTTGATACCATACTACATATAATAGTATTATTATTTTTTTAATCAAAACCAACGATTTTGTGATTTTTGTTCGAGTTAATCACTATCAAGTCACACCTAATATTGTTTCTAGAACAATTAGTACTTAATTTATTTATAATTTTTTTCCTTAAATTATGAGATTAGCTTTTCATAAAGTCAACATTAAGAACCTCTTGGCCATGTTCTCTCCACCAACTTCAGCTTTTAACTTGTTCTCTTCTTTTCTTATTCCAAATCATTAATAATTGCCCAATAAATTATTTTATAATCATCAGTAAAATTTTACACACAATTAAAATCATTATATATATATATATATACCATCAGTAAAATTTTTTAACTTAAATAAATAAATTAGTATGATTATACATATTCTTTAAAGTATATTAAAAGAATTGAAAAATAAAAATATGTGATAATCAAAGGATGGCTCAATTTCAACATAAATAATTATCATATATACTAACAATAGTTAGTGTTGAACAAGTAGAAATCATTTTAATGGCGTTCTGTTAGTTCATTGATCCCAGAGATTATGAACACGTTTCTTGGGTAAATTAACCAACCTAAAAAAAAAAAAAGGAATCCCAATTCCAAGACATTGTTGATAGTATGATGTAGAAGTCAGCAGAAATGGAATAAGAATTGAAAACTGGAATTTTGATAACATAGAATTTATAATTAATTAGGGAATTTTGTATATTTTATGTATTATAATTGTGTTTAAGATATCATATATTTTTTAATATATTAATAATTTTTATTATATATAAATTTTGACGTATCTATATTCTATACAATAATAAATTATTTTTTAAAGTGTAATCATTTGAAAGAACACTCTACTTATAGTGATTGGTGATAATAATAATAATAATAATAATAATAATAATAATAATAATAATAATAATAATCGTTCTACACCCACCACTCCCATTCCAATCTCCCTGAATGCTTTTCCTCTCACAACTTATCCATAGCTTCCAAATCAAGCCAAACCTTTTACCCAATAAAGGACAAACCCAAGAAATTAGAAAAAATATATACAAAGAGGAAAAAAGAGTTTATCTATCTTCCTTTGTCACATGAATCAATATGCTTCACAATAGTTTGAAAAAAAAAAGCTTTTTAAAGATCTTGTAAATGGTAAGAGTTATGTCCATGCAAATGAATTACAAAAACTTTATAATTATTATTATTATTATTACCATTCTTGTTTGTAAAATAGGAAATACTATTTGTATTTGCAACGAAGGAAATGGTCAATAAGTACCTGGTTATATTAGTTAAAATTATATTTAAAAGAAAAAAAATATGTAATTAATAAATTATTTTTTAAAATTCAAGAAAAATAATGTATTAAATAAAAAAATTCAAATAAAGATTAAATAATTTTTACACGGTGTCTATAAACACTAATTAACCCACTGCTTAATGAAATATAAAAAATTTCCCTCCCTTCCTCCCTTCTTCCCACCTTCTATCTCTCTGCCAATTAACAAACACTGGAATAATAACAAGAAAGCCAAATTAAGCCAGATTCATGACCTTTTTGAAGATCTCATCATGCTCATAGAGGTGTCGCAAAGCTCAATTTTTTTTCTTGGAAAAGTGAGGTAAAAACAAAATTGTGAAGGCTTGTTCTATTCAAAGTTAATAATAATAATAATAATAATAATAATAATAATAATAAAATAAAAGAAAAGAAAAGAAAGCATATAAGCCAATTATAAATGCAACAACATTTCATCAATAATGTACACCTGCACTATTACTATATATATAATGATATAATAATCATACAAAATAAAGATTTAAATAGAAAATTAGAGGGATTTTAAAACTAATAATTAACTTCCTTGTCATTTCTCTCCATTTCTGTTGACCTACCTAGTTTAACAAAAAACAAAAATCTAAATTCCTTCTTATTTCATTTCCAAACTTCTAAAATCCAAGAAACCAGTTTTCAAGCCTAAGAAATCATAACCGTTGTTGCCGTTGCTGATGCTACTGCTGGTAGCAGCATTAGTAACGATGCAGCAAGTGCAGTCTTTGCTGTTGTTCACTCCCAAACTGCAAAGAAAACAAGGATTCCTCCTTCGACCTCCAGTTTTGAATGGCTGATCTGTTGGCTGCTGCTGGCTTTCATGGTAAGCTGGGCTAATTCTGAGGTCCAAATTCAAATCTGGAACTGGGATTTTCTTCTCATCATCCTCTTTGTTGAGGAATTCAAGACTAGGGTTACTACTTATCTTCTCTTTCTCTTGATCTTTAGCACCTGTACTAGTACTGAAAGATAATGTTGATGTTACATCCTGAGCTGTAGCAGCCTCATTGATTGGCTTGTGAGTCGCAGGATCGATACCTCTATTCAATAGCTTCCTTCTTATATGCGTGTTCCAGTAATTCTTTATCTCATTATCTGTTCTTCCTGGTAATCTCCCAGCTATAAGAGACCACCTATATATATAATAAAAAAGAATTAACCTCCCCCCAAGAAAAAGTAATTAATGTTTTCAAATACTATCACACAGTTAACTGAAAGACGAATATGGAAGATGGGGATACTTACTTGTTACCAAGAAGGCTATGGAGCTTGATAATGAGCTCATCTTCTTCTTCAGTGAAATTGCCACGTTTAAGGTCGGGTCTTAAGTAGTTGATCCAGCGAAGTCTACAACTTTTGCCACATCGGAGAAGGCCAGCAGCTTTAGGGAGTGAGCGCCAGCAACCTTCGCCGTGGGCCCGGATGTAAGCAATGAGCCGATCGTCTTCTTCTTTGGTCCATGCACCTTTATTTGTGTGAGCTTTCTCACAGCAAGGAGACCTTCCCATTTGAATTTGAGTACCAGAAAACCAAAACAAAATAACTTTTACAAAACGGGTAGTGGGAACTCAATAGGATATTTGGAAATAATTAACAAGTAGCAGTGAGGGTGGAAAAATGGAATGGAGGCCTTTTGTTTGTTTTCGGCTGAAACTTTGAGGCCGGCCTTTCAGCACAACTTTAGATACAAGTTTATAGCCTTTTGACTATTATTCCCACACACCCAGAGAGAGAAAAAGCGAAAGAGAAATTAGGGCTATTTAAAAGGTGATATTTATTAAATTAAAATTTTAAATTTAATACATGTAATTTTTTTTTTACCATTTTAGATGAAAGACATTTTATAATCAAATTTAAAAGAAAAAAAAAAAAAAAAGGACAGTGACCCTAGTTTCTGCTTTCTAGATATTAGTTGGTAAGACAGTTAGTCGCTTGGTGTCCTCTCTGTAGTACCGTCACCCATATATAAGAAGTTATATGTAACTACCAGTAAATTTATCAATTCGTGTAATATTTTATATTTATTATTAATTATGTAAATATAATATATATGTATTAAATTAATCATATTAATTATATCAATCATCTTCAAAGATATAATAGTATGTTTATTACTACCTCCGTCTTAATTAAAATATCATTTTTTTTATATTCGTTAATTAATTTTTTTTTAAGTTTGACCTCTTATTATTTTATATTTATTATTGATAAAAATTTAAATAAAATATGTTTTAAGAAACTTTGGATGAAGTAGTTTTTAAATATATATTTTTTAATTTAGTTAATTAAAACATTTTAAATAATAGATCTTAAAGTTTAAAAAAATTAGTCTAAAAAGTTAGATTTTTGACAATTTAATTGGGACACGGGAGTAGATTATTTTTATATTTATGTTATATTTTTATAGCATATTCAAAATTACTTCATTTTCAATACCGTACAAAACGCTTTTACATGTTATGTATAAGAGTTTGGATTTGAAGCACTAATAATATATATATATATATCTATACAATATCAGTTTACAAAATCATGCAACTCATTAAAAAATTTGAAAAATAAATATAAATAATTTTTATTTTAACGAAATAATGTTATATAATTTACTTATAATATATAAATTTATAGATTATCTAATCATCAAATATAAGTCTTATATATTATATCGTTACACAGCATTATTTTTCAACTGCTCCCAAGTCCCAACCGAAAAGAGAATTACAATATTGCCATATCTTGTAATTTTTTGTTTAAATATAAAGTTACAAAATTATTTCTTGTTAAAACTATTTTATTACAAAATTACAATTTTTATTGTTAATGTAATCTTTTATAATTTTACAATCATTTGCTGTCTTTCACTCTCTAATATCATAGGTAAATCTCTAACAAATAATTATATATTTTACTACTTAAATAACACAAAGTTACATTATCACGTAATATTATGTTGTTTATTATTATTTATTAAAAAATATATGTTTATTATTAAAAAAAATGATGACTGATTACACATGTAACTAATCAAGAACTTAAAAAGCTAACCATTTTGAAGCTTATTCTAGAACTTCCATAAGGTTTTATTATTTTTATTTTGTACCTGTCCTACTTTAGTTTAATAATTTTAGTTAGCTTTCATTATCTTTCCCCCCAACTCACTAAGCCAACATGTTCATCAACTTATAATTTTATTGTCTTGTTGGAACTAACATCCTTAGCAAATGTTTTAGGAATAAGTCTCCACCATTTTTCCTCAAATATTAGGTTAATTTTTTGTAGTTAAAGTGCATTTGTAATGGAAAAATATTATTCGTCCCATTACTATAACTTGAATACTGTAACAACCAGTTAATTAAGATTTAAAAAATAAATAAATAAAATCAAATGATCATATTGAGCATGCTTGTTTATATTATGACAGTCTTCATTTTTAAGCTTCATAAAGAAGTAATCTCTCTGATAATACAAAAACTATCATTTGGGTAGTTTTGGTTTACGTATTTAATTCAATTAATTTATATAATAATTTTTTAAAATTAAAATTTAATAAATTTAAAATTTAAGTATAAATATCAAAACATGATAATTTCTTTTTTACGTATAAAAAAGTCAAATGTTAAAGCAAAGTAAAAAGAAAATATATGTTTATGTATATTGGAAAGTGATATTAGTTAGTAGTAGTGGTGATATGGGAGAGAAAATTGTCCCAAGTGGATTGTCTATTGTATTAGTATACTATCTATTAATGGGGAAATAGAGATGGTTGTTGGAGTTCTTTATTCTATTATTATACTGTCTATCATGCATGACAGAGATTTAGGTAGACACATAAGGTTTCTAGAAGACTTGGAGGTTGGGTTCACCTGCCACTTCTTTTTTTAATCTTATTTACATTAAGATAATATTTATTAAAAAAACATATAATTAGTATCTTATTTTTATTAATATTTTATATATTTTATTTAAAATTATTATTTTGTTAATAAAATAATACTTCAAATTAAACTGAATTAACTCACTGATATATCTAATAATAAATGTAAAAAAATAATTATATAATTTTTAATTGATATATAAACGCCCTTTAACCGAGTTTGTTTTCTTTTTCTTTTTTTTTTTTTTTGTATTTCTTTCAAACCTAGAGGTGTAAGTTCAGGGTAAGAAGGGGGGGGGGAAGGCGCAGCAAAGGTTAGAGGTGGGTTGGAAAAAGGTTGATTCATTTAATCTTTTTGCTGTTATCTTTCTTTCTTTCAATCTTTGGGGGGTCCAATTTGGGTATTTAGTGTTTGTTACTTACCCACCAACCGCCACACATGTAAGACTTTTCCCTTCACCTTCTTTTTCTATATCTTATCATGAAATTCAAGTGGATGGATGGTGAGAGCTAGCTAAGGATGATGAGCAGAGCTGAAGTTGTTTTCAGGGGGGAAATTGAGAGAGAGAGAGAGAGAGAGAGAGGTCCACTCATGTAATAATCTGTCTAGTATTTTCACAATTCACCTACTTTTTCATCTTTCTGACCGTCCTTGCAACTACTTTGATGTTAAAACTTTAGACTCTTCGGGGGAGGGAAAGGGGGCACCGTTTAAGATTTTGTTCTTCCCCTCTCAGTACTTTTTAAGCTTTTATTAATTATAGAAATGTTAATAGACATCTAATTAAAGTGATATATATAATATAAAAATACAATTCATAAATTATTTTTAATTAAATATCACAATTTAAATAATTTTTAATTGATGTCTATAATATTCATTAACCGGACTTTTTTTCATAAATACCTACCTAAGCTTATCCATTTGATTTTACCATTCAAATTTTGAACGGACAACAAATTAAAATTTTAGAGCGATAGTGGATGATGATGATGATAGAAGGAAGATAACATTTAACAGGAGAAAAAAATTCGAAAACAATGTGCAATTACTCGTAAAAAAAATGATGGATCAAACACATACCTAAACGCATTAATTGATGGATTGGTGCCTCTTCTTGTTTCAACCACAAGGGCCCTCATCATTGCAATCGGTTAAGTCGGCTTTTAAACCAACTCTTTTTCCCCATCCCACAACTTCCCACAGATTATAGAATGGTTTATTTACATCTATAGGCATCAATTAGAAATAATTTAATTATCAGTTTTATTATAAACATATATTTAATATATTATTTTTATTAAATTTTTTAAAAAATAAATAATTATATATTAATTATATATTTTAATAAATACTACTTTAGCTTTTGATTAATATATATTTTTTAATAATTACGTGATTTGATAAGGTTTATAGGATTGTAAATAAACAGATTGTGATGACAGCTGAGAGCCTGCACAGCAGCACGTGAATGTCATGTGCTTAGGTATTGAATTGGAATGAACAAAAACTTGAGGATTAAGGGAGAGCCGTCCCAACAAGGCTGAAGGAACCTCCCACTTTATCTACCTACTTACCTACCCACGGCTCTTTCTTTTTCCACCTGCCCCACCCCCACCGTATGGGACTCCTTAACCCTAGCGGAAGGTGAGTTTTCGGACATCCGATTCCGTGCCCTAACACCTCAAAAATTTTTTTTTTTATTTTCACGTATTTTGGTTGCATTTTCTATGGTCAGGGCTCTCCCTTTTTTCGGAGATTGATCCCTCGAAGCTAGACCTGAGCATGGCAAAATCAAATTACGGTTCAATTTTTTTTTTAATTTTTAAGTTAAAATCTATATTCCACATGTACATACCCACTCATCTAAATTTAAATTACTATTCATCACATAAAAAAATATTTTTTAATATTTATATATTTTATAATTAAATTTAAATAAAAAATATTATTTTAATTTAAAATTAACCTTCCGAACTAAACCAGCCTGAAACAGAAATCTTAAAACCAAAACTCAACCAGGTCAAGCTAGATGAGCTGCCCCGTTCATACCCAGATCTACTCAGGGCTTCGACTAGGTGGCTTATTTAAATTTGAAAACCTCGCCAGCATCTACAATTGATGCCATTAAAAAAAAAACAACATGAAATTGACAGCATTTGAATGAAAACCAATCGCCATTAACCCCAAAAATAAAAAAAAAGATGAAAATAGAGCATGCTCGAAGTCCAAGGAATGTCATGGATTAACGTTGCTCTAGTGCATTATCCATGTGTTTGTTATTTACTTCAAATGGAAGACCTTTTGTACTTTTCATCTTTTACCATTATTAACAATACGGCCTGTAGGCAGGTATATTATGCATGAGAAACAAGAACTACAAAGCTAGTCAGATTATCGGACCTAGTTCTGCTAATTGATAATGGAAGTTCAGCTCTAGAAAGACCGAGTAATCTATCTTTTCACTTCATTCTTTTGCGGACCTCGTAAAAGTAGCTTAGGATTACCACAGCAGCAGCAACGGCAACCCCAACAGCACTCTGTGCCAATACAGTGCTATCCTTTACAATTGGCTTGGAGCGAGAGGAACTAGGAGTAAACCCAAGTTCCGAAAGTTTCTTATGAGATTCTGCATAATCTCTGAAGAACGCATCCTCATCCTGCCAAATGCCAAAAATGGGTGGGAATATGTTTAAAGATAAGCCAAATTCTAAGAAAAATTAAATGAAAAGATGAAGTTCAAAAGAAATAGATTGATAATGATAGCATAATTGAACAGAATATCATAACAGAGAGAATTGGAGGATGCCAACCAACAACTTCAATCAATTAACCATGTACTAACCGACGAGTTGGCAATTTAATAGTCCAGGAATCATAGCAAAATTTATGTTTATTTGCATAATGTCTTGGTCCAAGACTGGTCTATATCACCTAAAGAGATGTCCGAAACATCATTGATAGTAGTTGGCATTAGACAGTGATTGACACTTGGATCACGCAGAAACACCACATAGACACAACAAATTACGAATTTAGAATAAGCGCAGGCCAGTCTTGGATTGGTAAGTAAAGGTTCTTCACAACAGCAGAAACCCACTTGACGTATGGTTGAATTCAATTAGATGAGGACAAATAATTAACTGCTCAAATAGTGATTCGACCTGAATCTACTTAATTCAAATCGGTTTGCAAGATAGGCTCTAGGTAAGATTCTGACACTTCTATCAGCGCAAAACTGGCTCAAATAGAAACAGTAAAAGCAACATCAAAATCTACCAAGAATCAACGTCTAATAAAACCAGATATGAATAAGTATTAAATACTTGGACAATTACATTACAAATTTAGCAACACTGCCTTGATCTCTCTGGATGTGTAGATAAGACAAAGGGAAGCCATTCATCTGTAATATTACCTTTGCATAGAGCTCTACATACTGGCGGAACTCAGGGTCATCCAACAAAGCCTTGTCTGTTGGAAGTTTCAAAAGCCCTTCTGATTCCCCTTTTAGCAGCTCCCTGGTTCAATAATAGTAAATGGCTTCATATAAATTCTTTGTAAGAAGGAAACTTAATAGCTTGCAAATCACAGATTTAATCTTACGCGAAGTAAGAGTTATCAAACTTCAGAGGTTCATTGGTCCAAGGGCCATCAAAACCTGATCTCTCTGGATGAGCCCTTCCCTGTGAAACCAAAAGCCAACACAAAAAGTCTGATGTTGAATCTTGTAACAAACGAACCCAGGCATTAGAACAAATACAAAAACATGTTAAAAGAGAGTACCAGAGTATGACCCCCAGATAATGCCACAATATCCTTGTCAGATAGACCCATTCGATAAAAGATGTCCCTCAGATGAGGTGCACCTAACACCAGAGTTCAAAAAAAATGAAAAAGAAATAAAATTTAGAGCCCACAACTTCGGACTATAGAAACATAATATAACCTGATAAGGAACAAGATATTCAAAAGTGTTCACCGAACTAATGGATAATTAATTGCATTTTGGTTTCCACCTATACCTTTTTAAGTGCAACAATCAACTATGATTTCTCCAGTACTCATTACCAAGGGGAAAAAAAAAAGAAAGTTTAGAACTTGTCTGCGTAGTTTCTAAAAACAACAGAACGATTGGTCAATGAACAAATATACATGGATATAAGTACCAAGCCAATCTCTCCTTGTATAAAATACTGAACAGATGTCTCTATTGTTACCTTATCCAATTAATGTAACCTGACTAGTACAGAAGAGGCTCTTAGAGAACAAGCTGCTGCTGTTATGAAGACTTACAGTAACTATGGTCCCAATCCCATTCTTGGCTCTAGAGAGACAAACATGCCAGAAAAACCACACCACTAGCCTGGGGGCTAGTTTTGCTTAGGGGAGTCTAAAACCGCCAAAAGATAGCGATGAACTTCTGGTCAACAATCCCAACCCAGACATTTATCTGCCAATCTACCATGAATTTTAAAAATCCAAGCTAACATAAAGAAATAGAAGGTGGAACAGGGATAATCTTTTGACGCGTTAAGACTAACCTATGCTCCAACCAAACTAAGCATTCTTTAAGAGAATTTGTCATTCTGATAAACTGAAAGCGACAACTACTTAAATACATGACTTGTTCTATCAAAAAGGGTACTGGCAACAAATAAGTCATAACTCATGATGTATTCCATGAAGTTCATATCTAGTTCATTAGAACTGCAGAAAACACGGAAGGCAAGAAGCCACAGAGGTCACACAAATATTAGCCATTAGACAATCGTAGCATGTTTCAAAATGACTTCATATCTATTTATTCCATAGTTTGAAGAAACAAATGACAAACAATGCCAAAAGAAGCAAAATATATGACTAGATATAACTAGATAGATCACCTAAGTACCAAAATTTACAAATATTCAAAGTGCACAAAAACCCAGAAGTCGGAATTTACAGTTCTCAGCTCGTGGAAAACAGAAATTCAAATTTTTTTGTTTCATTAATGGCTTCATAAATGTCTTTTACCTTTTTTAGCATCTGGAAGTCGCCCTTCCTTGGGACAAATGTTTGAATCCTATTAATTTATTAAACAGAACATAGTTAATCGAATAAATTAAAGGGGAAACACGCTACATTTACAAGAAGCCGCTATAAGATACCTTTCTTCCTGGTACAAAGTCAACAGTAGGACCTCCAGTGACTTCGACAGCAACAACACCAGCAAGCTGAAAATGAAAATGATATAATTATGGGTCATTCATCATCCAACACACAAATCAACAAATTTGGTTTAATCTAAGTGCAGTCATTTGTGTGGTGTGGCATATGGAGACAGATACAGTTAAGAAACACAAAGTTGCTCCTGTTAGTACAGCAGAAATTCTCAAAATCATCGACTCCTCTCAAGTACTTACTTTTGCAGTTCATATTTTAAAGTTTCAAGAGACTTTTCTACAAATTACAAATTTAACCAAAGTTATAACCTTTATTTTTTGTTATTTTAACAAAATGCTACAATTACTAAACTTCTTCTTTCTCGTTAAGTACCAGCAATCATCTCAAAATCGAACTCTAGAAGATCTTTCATAATACAATTCTACTAGTCCAATCATTTAACCTAGCTCAAAATTAGTGTTATATCATACAGAGTTTAGCCCACATGCTATATTATAGAGAGAATCCAGTTAATTAAATTAAAAAAAAAATGCCTTCCTCTTTAGAATCTAAACCACAGACCTTCGCCTCAAACTCCAGCAAAGATTTTAGATAAAGTCTTTGGAACTAATCAGTGTGTAAATGTTTCTTTATTTCTCCCAGTATTGTCAAGGCGGGCGCCTAATTGCGCCTGTGCCTTGTGCCTTAGCATTTTACAACAAAAGCGCCTCATACCATTTCAGGTAGGTGCAATTAATCAGGCACACACCTGATGCGCCTAGGTGCGCTTTTTTCCAAGGCGATAGGCATAAAAAAAGCTCACCTGATTGAAGTTCTCTTTAATTTGAACTTCTTTCATAGGATGTATAAAGGGGATAGTCTCAAAAGTCTCTCCTTTTCAATATTTGAGTAGTCAAAGACAAACATGACACTTAAGGAAATCAGGCAAATCGGCCAACAAAAAGAATTGCAAGTTTTGTAAATAACTTGGACCACTCATTAGAGTTTATTATCATAGTTATATGTCTTAAGCTTATTTTATACACATACACATGTGTCTATTGTGCCTTACTTCACTCAGGTGAGCACTTTTTTTGTGCCTTGCACCTGAGGATTATAAAGGCTGTCACGCTTAACGGGTGCCTTGTGCCCTTGACAACACTGATTTCCCCAATGTGCTCAAAACAGAACAGAAGCAGAGCCATTTTCTGTATAAGTTCAATTGCAGGAAGCATGCAACAGTATCCTTTAAAAAGGAAAAGTTTTAGATAAATTGTTTTCAACAACTTTCTCAAGCAACATCATCACGATTTCTTAATGCTATAGGTCTGTCCTTTAATTTCAGAATTCTTTCTACAAAATCAAATAGAGTACACTATATACTTTTTAATTCCCAAACGATGCAATTAAATCCCAGATAAAATGCATGCGAACTCTTTCAACTGCATAATCACCTGGTATAGGTCTGCATACGTGATCTTAGGATGTTTAGCCTTCACTTCTTCTGAAATGTGTCAAAGAGAATGCTCTTTAGTCTAAATAAATAAATATATATAAATAAATAATTTTTTACTTTTGAGATGTATATTCTAACATAAAACTACCATACAAAACATTTGAAGATATTACATGCATAAGCACTGAAATGCAAAATCGTAGTAATATATATTCAAACACTTCATAGAAAATTGGACTCTGATGGTAGCTGGTAAAATTTGCACCGATGTACAGCGGAGATTGACATCTTCCTGAGGAAGGACACAACTGACTACCAGAGGATAGAAATTCACCTTAAAAGAGATGGTTTGCCAACCAAGGCAACAAACAAAGAACCACCCAAACTTCAATGGCTCAAAACTAATGGAGCCACACGAATTCAACCTTATACGGTGAGATCAAAAGAAGATCATCCAATCACTTTGAGCCTATAATATCTTCCATTTTCACAAAACGATCTTACAAATTACATTAAACTTTTAGTAAGAAATTTCTGCAGATATGCCATACTCCTTTCTAACAATCATGTCACGCTTGTATGTGAGTTTTCAAAGCAAATGAATCCGTTGTTAAAAACCCAATGTCGACACCACTCCCGAACATAATCGGCAGGTGTTGCTCCTGCTTCCATCTTATAAGATTTCTAACCCTTAAAACAGGAAAAGAAAACCCCTCTCTAGTGAGTGAGAAGTTAACAATCCTTAAGATTATCTTGAAGTAAGTCGATCTATATTCTTCCAATCTTGAAATGCTTGCAACATTACATCCTTGGCTAACTAATAGTAGTCAAAGGACCATTTGATTTTAAAGCTGTTCATGGTAACTATGAGTCAACTCTTGCATTGGATATTGATTATTGCAAGTTAAAAGGTTAACCAATAAACAGCTACACGAATTTGACAGTTGGATACTTGGATTAAAGAATTAAGAAATTAAAAAAGAAGAATAAAGAATTAGAATCTGACCACAGAAATCAATAGCGATTTTCAAGCCGCTATTGGAGCCATGAGTGTACTCTTCTTCATTCCTAATGGAGCCATTTGGACCACCGGTCTTAGTGTTGACATCGTACGTCCCAGCGTCGTGCCACCTTCAAGGAAAAGAAAAAAAAAAAAGAAGGAAGAAGAGGAAAATCAATCAATTCAAAATTCGAATTTATCATTAAAAGTTAAAACTTAAAAATAATGATATTCCTTTGCCTCTATTTTTAGATATATTTATTATTTCTTAATTAGTAGTACTAAATTCGATTTTCTTCTTATTATATTTCTTGAGTCTTCTTTAGAAACAAACAACAAAGAAGAACAAAAACAAGAAATACGCTAAGCGAAGCATGATAGGAGCGCAGTTCTTGAAGGCAATCAGAGCGCGAAGGTCTCGACGAGCTTTGTCGATCTCCTTAAGGTACTCGGTATCTACTACTGGAAACGCCATTGAAATCTTCTTCTCTCGCTCGCTCGCTCTTCTCAAAGTATCAACTAGCAACTGATTGTATCAGCCTTTGCTGTGGAAAGCGAGGAAATGGTCGATGAAGGGGCTCTAATTTATGATTGGTTTCTTCCTTTGGCTTGTTTCTTGGGTTTTGGAAAAACGAAGATAAGCCAATGAAATAGGATTAGATATGGTTTGGAGTTTGGGTTAATTTAGAGCCCGGGAGTTGTAACTACGTGTGATCGAGTTTATTTTAAAATGGGTAAGTTCACAATTTCAACGTTTTCAATAGTTGACTTTTCCTTTCTTCTTACTAAAACCGGAAGAGAGGCCACGTTGAGGCCCAGTCTTCCATGAAAGTTAAGCAAAGCAAGCTTGCCGTGTAGCGGGCTACTGGAGGCTTTAACCTTTGGCACAGTGGATAGGCCAATCTGAGCCCAAAACTAAACATTTACCTGCAAGTGGAAAGAAAATGTAAGACTTATGGGCCTTCTTTTTTTATCCTAACCATGATCCAATAAGCGTTCGTTATAAAATCTCTAGTAATACAAAAACTCATTGATATCATAAATCAAATTATTTTAATTCAATTTAAAGGTTAAAAATAAAATACAATAAGATATATGTTTTTATTCTTAAAAATTAAAATAAATATTTAAAAAATTACCGACATCTTTTTAATCCCTTGATATTTAAAATTTTTAAAACTTTTTTATCAATAATAAAAATGTATATAATAAAATATATTTAAATTTGGTTAACGAATGTCTATACGCAGTTTTTAAATGATGAAATTCTTATGCCTTTTACCCCTGTTTTTTTTATTTTTTTTATCAATTATTTGAAAAGAGTTTTAATGTCTCTCGTTCATGACTGCTTATATCGTAGAAAGTATTCCAAAATTAGTGACTAACTAAAAATAGATACTAAATTGACAAATTTAAAGTTTAATTTAATTAATTTTTAAAAATATAATTTTTTTAAAAAAAAAGCAACATTTATTATGTTTAAATTTTAAATTTTAATATATGTAATTTTTTTTATCCTATCTCCTTTGTAGCAAATAATAAAATAATAATCGTAATGACGTGAGGATGGCCATGGTTAAATTAAAGCCTAGCCAGATTGAACATCTAGTAGTGCAATTTTATTCTATACAAGATCGTAACAGATTTATGGTTGAAACACTCGATATAAATCTTAATAAGCCTGTTAATTTTCATCTTCTGTGATATTATTGGGTTGTACTGAATTATATGAAGGTTATTACGTGGCTTGGTGTTCCATTTAACATCTTTTTTATTACAAAAATTACTCTGGCTACATACGATTTAATTTCTCTTATATTGAATATAAAAGAATTCAATTTGTTACATGGTTAATTCAATTATGAATTGGTAAAGCATAATATTATTATTGGTTTCATTATATGATTAATTAGCTATTACACATTATTAACATATAGATATATCTAAACCTAGTAATATTTGATAGTGTATATGAATATGACACGTATAAAGTTAAAAAAATATGACATGACTTACACGAATACATTTTCAAAATCTATTTGATATGAACTATAAACGCATTAAAGTGAGATAAATGTAAAAAATCTTAAATACGATTATCATATGATAAAATATACGAATATGATACGAATACACGAATTGTCAAGTATAAATATATCATAGCTATAACATTTTATTTCTTTGAAAGAATTATGGTTATTGCGAATTGGCTTCTTTAAAAAAATAATAATAATAAAACTTTTATAATATCCTTTTTATCCTTAATGGTACACAGGATAAAGTATTGTAATTATCAAAATATTATAGAAAAAATGTGACAAGCAAAAATATAATTATCTACAAATGACAAAATTTTAATTCAAATACTATATTTTTATTAAGAAGTAAAATGATTTAATACCCTTGAAATTAAAACTTTTCTCTTTTGGATAATCAAAATTATTAAAAAAATTTCATTCTATCTAACTTCTCCAACTGATTCAAGAGAAACCAGATTGTGCTTTCTTTCTAATGTTTATGCAAATGATCTGAAGAAGACGTAGATTAAGAATCATGGAGTTTGCTTGCTTTGTATGGATCTATATGACAGTGGTTGGAAATCCTTCAATTTCTGAAACATGAAGAAGGTTAACTTGGGCACCTATCAATGCATTCTTAACCAATGCGAATGGTTACTTCTTTTTTATTTGGCTTGTTTGTAATTTGTTTGCTTAAAAAGGAAGATATAAGAGAAATGTATGAAAAAGAAAAATGCTTGACGGTAAAATTGGATTTCTAACTTTGAAAATTGCACAGTCATCCCGTTGAAAATTTATGGTTTAGAAATACAAAGAAAGTTGAATACTAGTTTTGACATTGTCCAAGTACTCTAGTAGTCTTCATGTAGAGGTCAAGAAAATTCTTAAGCTTTTAATTCAAAGCCCCTATGACTCTTAAGGTTTGTAAGCACACTTCACTTGGACCGCCAAAGCCTTCTTCATTGTTGGACATGCATCATTTTGATTGTCGAAATACATGGTGTCCAGTGGAATTTTGCAACTGGTTTTTCCCAAGCAAAACTGTTGTTTCAAAGGTAGCAAAGCAAAGCAATTTCAATAACGTAAGTATGCATATCCTCACATGTTATCGTAAGCAAAATAAACATGCTGGAAAGCAGACGAGAGCAATTACCTTTTCGACAACTTTCTTGGATACGGGAGATGTGCAATTTCCAAGAGAGAAGCTTCCACAAGCACCAGAAGGATCTCCGAAGCTTGCAAACTCAACGGCAACGATGTGTTTCTGGTTTGGACATGTCAGTTCAGCCTTTGGTCCCAAATCATTCGACTTGGCTCGGAGATTGCCTCCTTTGCTTTCAAATAACCTCACTGATGGTGGGTGATACTCGGTTACATAACTGCAGATTGTATCCCTATCAACCAGTAGGATCTCAACCCCTTTAAGATCATGACCTTGTTCTTCCTCAAATATAACAATCAGATTCTTCTTTGGCTTTAGGTACGATCTTGGGATTTGGTACCTGCATTACAAAGAATTTTAGTGTTTGATTATTTTACTGAATCGGGATTATCTTTCTAGTTATAGTTCTGTGCTTAATTATGATTTACATACTCTGATTGACTAGGCTGTAGAAGGGGAGAGAGGTAAGACATCCAATATCGGCCAATGCTTTTTCCATTGATCCACACCATGCCTTTTCCCATGCCGGTCATCCGGATGGCTACTGGGTTGTCTCCTTCAGGTGCGTTAAAATATCCCTGTCAAACAACAAAATTTCCATGTGTCATGCGTAGGCCAACCATTTTTGTTTTAGTTGTGAACATTGGCACATCTAAGAAAGAATTTTGTTCCCCCCCCCCCAAGAGTTCTTACCTTGTACCATGTTAAAGCTTCTCCTCCGATAGGTTTTGTCCACTCGACTGACTTTGAGCCTTTCCCAGTATATATTTGCTTCTTTTCCCCATCAAGTCCAACCTGAAAACATGCACCAAATATGTCTAATTAGCCGTCATCAACTATTAACTGTGTGAGGTTTAATATAGAGGTTTGGGTCCACTGATACCTGATGCTTCCATCCATTTAGTGATATATCAAGTGTTCCGGTATTCAAACCTAGGATGGTGATAGAACGAGGCCCAGCAAATCTATGTTCCATGTAGGCACCGCTATCCTAAATTAATTAAAAAAAAATCTCGTTAGTAGCCGTTTCTAAATTTCATCGAAATCCAGAAGTGATTAAGTTGCAAAAGCCTTAACTGGAAGGCCCACTAAAACACCCAACAGAGTAATAGTGTTAATTCCTGACACGAACTTTGCAGGCTTCTGGAAGACAAAGCTCTTCTCAACTTTGCTACCATGTGCAGTTCCTAAGAAACGACACCAAGATTAGGTCCAAGCTGTATAAATCTGTTGCTTGGAATTCAAAGTGGGAGCAATATCTGATCCATTCTTTATGCAAGCTGCAGTTATTACCTATGTATTCGCCATTAACAATGACATGGATTCCATGGCCAAGACTTGCAACACGCAAAACTGGGAAGATGTTCTTTTTAAATGGTAAGTCACGTGGACCCAATTCAATACTGTAGACAAGAGTTTCATAGACAGAGTCAAATTTAGGCAGCCAAAGCAAGGATCTCAACTTTTTATAATTTGTTTTCTTTAAAATGTTTTTTTAAGTTATCTTACCTAGTTGTGTACCAAGCATAGTCTGTTGTATCTTTGGTCAATTCATAAAGCTCCAATGGCTCCTGGGTCTTAGATGCAAGTTGGGTAGGAAGGACTTCCTTGTGCATCATCCAGTTAATGTTGTTTGCAATTGCTGATCTTACAAAGTTCCTTGAGTTATGTTGAGCTGTGATCTGTGTTAAACAATCAAAGATAAGTTGGAAGCATGCAATTAAGAAGAAACATCGACAACATTGTAGCTTACTGGAAGTGGAGAGATAATCAGACAGATGAAAAGGGTCTGGAGTTTACCATTTGAGTGTTGTAAACAACGGTCTTGCAGTCAGGGAGGATACTAATGGAGCGAGCTGGAAGACCATATTCCCGACCCCTGAAACGAATTGCTTGTCCTTTGCTGGTGTCATTGTTGGCCAAGAAAGCTACACAGGTTGAAGTCCCAGGTTGCTGCCAGATTCGAGCCTGCATTTTTCGCAATCGTTTTAAATCTTAATAACCATAATCGATTTTGCTAACTGAATCCACTCGATTAGTCTATGTATATAGATGCTTACCTCTTGTTCTGGACCCAACTTTTCGACAATAGGCGACCCCCAAAACAGACCCCTTTTGCACAAGTTTATGGCCCTGTGAGCGTCCTTGAGGTGACCCCATTTTGGCTCCCTGGGTAAACCTACGACATTCAAAACATGTAAATAAGCTATATAGATTGCTTCAATTCAAAGATCATCAGATAACAATATTCTTTATCGATCCTACCATATTCATCGAGAGGGGCTTCGTCGTAGTAGCGAGTTGTTGTAAAAGCAGCGCTTGTTCTGCCGTAATTTGTGCCACCATGGTACTGCAGACACCAAAAAAAAAAAGAAGAAGAAGAAGAACAGTGAGAGCTATGTCTAAAAAAGAGTGCCAAGCATTAAATTGCAAGAAGATAGCCAAGTATCTTCCCACCATATAGTAATTGACCAAAGTTCCATTTTTGGAGAAGAATCGAGCAACCGAGTACGCCAAATCTTCAGCTGATCTTTGAGATGGTGGATCCCCGAATACTCTATACCTGAATTGTTAGAAAAATACATTGAAACAGCCCCATCATTAGCCTATATACACAACTTGGCTCGAATTTTTCGTTGAACATCTTCAACAATAAGCAAATATACTTACTGTGCAGTCCAGTTCTCAGTCCAAAGGTGAGGTTTGCTGGGCCTATTCGGACCAGTGAAAGTGTCTCCACAGTGTCTTCCATTGCAGGTATTGATCTGAACAATGAAGTGTATATTACAACTAATATGTTACGAGAAAAAAATGAATATGTAAAAAGCTCTTATAGTTGATGATAAACTTACAATTGGATCTGGGGCATCCCTCTGCTTGCACATGATCCATGGGACTCCGGCCTTCAAGCCAATGGCCATGTTTCCCGCCCACTGAACATAACTATCTCCTTTTTCTCTGAATGCTAGTTGAATGGTGTTGTATTCGTTCTCAATCTTCAAAATATAAGATAAAATCAAAATTAGAAATAAATGATATATGTACTAGTAGTTATATAGGTTTTAGGAGGAGAGAGCAAACCTGTGCCAAAATTATAGGTCCTCCTTGAGGAGAAAACAATTTCTCGGTCTTCATTTTGTCAATGATCATGGTAACGAACTTTTGCATGTGGAACTGCACAACAAAAAAGTTTTGCTTAAATGAAACCTTAGAATCATTAATTTGTATCGAAACTTTCTCCAAAATCAATCTGCTTGCATTAGATTACCTTGAACGGTTCGTTGTCAGAACGGAATGTGATGTTGGGGACCTCTCGTAGCCAATAGGGTAATCCTCTTGAAGTTCACCATTAAAAAACTCCATTGTTAAGCAACTTTGAAGAAATGGGGATTCAAGAAAAGAATAGTGAAAGTTTTCAAGATCTTTACCCATGGTTCCATTCAGCCTGGATAAACGGGCCAACCCTCAGGGTTGCATACATTTTATGCTTTGCAATCAACTTGATGAACTTCACCAAGTCATACTCTCCTTCAAAATTGTACTGGCCCTGAACTGGCTCATGACCATTCCAGAAAACGTAAGTCTGAATCACGTTCAGACCTCCCTGTTTAGCTTTCAAGATGAGGTCCTCCCAGATCTGGGCCAATTCATCACAACAAATCAGCATCCATCAAAACAAAAAGTACGTAATCGAGAAATTAATCACCTTGAAGAATATTATTTTATATTACAAAAATATTCATACATCTGGGGTGCTGCGAGGGTAATGAATGGAGCCCGAAAAGAGAAGCTCTCTTTTGCCATTGACGATAACAGATCTTGAATCATAAGTCACGCCCCTATTTGCGATACCTTCAACCCTAAACTCTTCACCATTGTCACCATCCTTCTTCTTCTTTCCATATACAAAGCTGGAATTAACCAGCAATGTCGAGAAGAGGGTTATCAAAAGTATACGGCCTGATACTGCCATTGCCATTTTCCAGTCCAAAAAAAAAAACCTTTGGACCGGAAAAAGAAACAAAACAAAACCTACCAGAAACTAGCAATAATCGAAACCCTCTTTGGGAGCCTCTACCGCAGAGGCCAGGTGCTAGGGAAGCTCAAATAACAAGCTCTTTGAAAGACATTAATATAGGACCAGGATTGCATGAAACATCGGATTTCTGTTATGTCATATTACTATTTTCGGCCTTTGAATGTTACCGGTTTTCATATATTCTTGGAAAGAACGATGTGAATTCGAATGGAAGACGGGCAGAGTCAAAGGACGTTGATAATCTGTTGCGATTTTGAAGCCATTTTCAATCACGCTGCTCGACTTTTAGAAAAGAATAATAATTTTTTCGGCCATTTTATATTAGCCGTTTGAGATGTAGCTGATGGGAGTGTTTAATTTTTTTTTTTTTTTTTTTTAAGATAGAAATTAAATTTCAACACGTGTTAAAATATGTCAAATTAGACTTTCTGGAATAAAAGTTTTTTGTCTTTGACATTGTAATTTTAATTTAAATATATATATATATATATACAGATAAATGTTGAACTGGATGGAGTAAAATATACAATTAATGTTATAAATTTTAAACTAGTTTTAATTACACAGTCGAATTTGTAACTATATTAATATTACTTACCGCAAAAGTTATATTTTGAACAGCACACGAATATGATGTGATAATTACAAATAATTATGATACTGTTTTACAATAACACCAAATATTAAAAAAAAAAAAGCTTAAAACATATACTTTTTCGATTCAGACTTTCACGCTTAAATTATATTTATTTTTCAGCATCAAATTTGTTTAACAGTAACCGGTAGGTGAAATGTAATTAGTCGAAGGATCTAAGTTATATAGTGATAGTAAACGGGTTTTGGCAGTAGTATATCAAGTTAAAGTTAACATGTTTTAGTTAGCTTACTTTCATTTACCAGTATCAACTTAATTTATAGCTAGATAGCTGCTTCATTAAAGTGACTTCTGTCGGATATATGCATATTCTCGAGACAACCTAAGACAAAAATGTCTCACAAATGTTCACCACACTCATTTTCAGCTAACAGTTTTAGTATAGTATTGTATATGGCAAGACACGCATGTTAGTAGTGTGGGGCAAGTTTTGAGCATATGGATACTGGGTGAAGTTCCCTTGATGGTGTAAAATAGATATGTCTCCTATGTCGCTCTTGGGTTGCTTCGTCTTTAAGAGCCAATCCTGATCAAAGGGCTCCAACTGCAAGGACGGTGGAAGCCAGTTCACCATTGACACTCTGAATTGAGATTCACTGGGTGTTATTGGACTAATTGGAGCGATTTTAGACTTCTCATCAGTATCAACCCCAACTCCGTGAGAAGAAGAAGGGCATAACAGTTTTAGAGTGGGTGTTGCTAATTCTTGGGCGTTCGTAGCAGATGAAATATGCTCTTTGACAGGTCCAGCATCCAATTCAAGCTTTTTTTGGACTTCTAAATCCATTATTGTGGAAAAATGGAGCAGAAACAGATCACAGGGACATGACATAGAGTTCCCATGATGCAAGACATCTTTGCTAGCATTTGCTGCTTCCAAAATGTCGCTTCCGGGTGGCTTGATCTCGAAGAGCCACTCTTGATCATCAACATCAAAGTGCACAATCTGCAGAGGACGGGGAATCCAATTCACAATTAACTCTTTGAATTGTGATTCCATCTGAGTCATTTTGGATTTCTTGCCCATATTGAGCCTAGCTCTCTGAGAGGAATGACAGTGCTCTTCTAAATTTGGTGGAATAAATTCTTGGACATCGCCAGAAGCTGAAGAAAATTCCTCTTCAACAGGTAATTCAAGCTTCTTCTGAACTACAGAATCCATCATTCTGATAGAACAGTCTGGTTTGCTGGATAGTCCTTCAGGAGTCTTGTGCTTTTGCAGCTGGAAATCAATCTGAACAAGGCTTCCTACAGTAATAACATGAAGAGCTGATGATGATGATGATGATGATAATAATAATGACAGAACTCAGAACTCGGAAGATAACTAAACAAACAAAGAAAAAGAACAAATGTTCACTAACCATGATTATGGGATCCGTTGCAGGACCTGGTGTTTCTTTTCCTTGGGATGCTCTGACTGTTGTCTGAAGATTCATAGAGGCTGTCAGATACAGGCTGTTCATCAAGCTCTTCAGTGAGGCTACTCCTCTGCGTGATCTCCTGGGTTTGATATTCACTTTTACGATGGTTTTCACTTATAATAATTCCTTCACATTCATTGCTTCTCCTCGAACGCTTATGCCTTCTATGATGACCTCGTTTCTTCACCCAAATCTCACCTTGCTCCGTTTCTTTCTTCTTTTCTTTCTTTCTCCTCCGTTTCTTCTCCTTCTTTTCCCTTTCAGCCTTCACCCTTTCTCTCTGAATCTATAAAAATATGCAAAGAAAATTGAGGGAAAGAGCAATATATATCAATCTTAAAAAGGGGAAACTTTCTAAAAGCCCCAAGATACAGAAGACAATCAAACATGCACGAAAACCAGAGAAATCATTGGTAAATTCAATAATTCATCAATTAGTCTAAAGCATACCAAATCCTTGTTGACATTCTATTTAAACTATGTTAATGACCTTCCTCAAAAGAGATTTTAACTAAATGTTTCGGAACCATTAAAATTAGGAAAAAAGGGACAATAAAAGCATAAATAACCCATTATCATTAAAGTTGAACTTAAATATGCAGTCTAGAACTAGAAACTACTGATCAATATCCAAACAAAGGATACAAGTTTTGCTGAAAAACGAACCTCAATCAGTTTCAAAAGAGCCTCCCCACTCAACCCATTCCACTCGTACCCCGGCGGAGGAAAGCGTAAGCACCGTGACATTCTCTTGAAGCAAAACCCAAAAACACCCAACCACCCGCTAAAGTGTTTTCAATGCAGAAAACAAATTATTAGACGAAAATTAAAAAGGATGTATATATATATATAGTAGTTATTTGGTGGGTGTCTTTTGAAGTTTATCTGGAGAAAATTTTAGACTTCGATAATTATATTACATTTAATTAAAAGAGATTTAAAGCCTAACAAGTTGAAACCCTTTGAATTTGGGAGAGATTAACAGACAATTCTGTAGGTTTTTTATTCATTTTGCTTTTAAATATTTAAGTAATTGAATTGAATACTGAAAATAAACTGAAGAGAATGTTAGAAAAAAAAAAAAAAAATCTTTCAGAAAACGGTAGCGAGTTCTTGCCCGATTCACTTACAGCTCATGAGTTTCCCGCGTTTCGTTTCTGTTTCCCCATTTTAACCCTCTTCTTCTCCATATTCACAATGTTACCTTCTTTTTTATTATTATTATCATACTCATTGGCAAAAAAAATTTGACCATATTAATTTTACTGCCACCCACCAGCAAATGTTAAAAACTCCAAATCATATTTGATTAAAAGTAAGAAAATAAGTACAAATCAACTCGGTTTGATGATTATTACTCTCCTTTAAAACATAGAGTTCTCTTTTTGTTATAGTGTAAAAGAAAACTAAAATCGATAACAATTATTTTTAGTCAAATTTGCCAATATAATGTGAAATCCTATTTTAAAACATGTATATCCTACCCTAAAAAATGCATTCAATACCTTATAAAAGAATGAATTGATTGAACTCGTTCGATAAAACTTATTTTATTTGATCAAAATAAATTTAATTTTTATAATTTTAAAATTATTATTTATATTTAAATTCGAATTCAAATTGATATTTTAAATATTAATTTAAAATAATTAACTCGTAAGCTATGCAATTCAAATGTTATGATACTCAAATTTTGTTAATTAGCTCAAAGTGACCCAAGTTGCCTACTATCACACGTGAACTAAGGAAAGCCATTGCTTTCAAGGCCATTAATTTAATCCTTGAAAGTTTATACTAGTATAATTACCCTTCTAAAAAAATATTAATTTGCTAACAAAGTCCTATAGACTACTTTTTAAGATCTATTTAAATATTAATTAATATTAAATGATATTGATTAAAATAATATTTATAATAATATTTTAAGATTAATATATATTTAATGATATTAATTAAAATAATATTTTAAATAAAATAAGATAGTTTGAGTAAGAAAGCCATGATTTTCAACTGATTGAACCAAAAAAATTGCTTAATAAAATAACATTAAAATAGTACTTTTAAAATACATATCAATAAAATTTAATGAAAATGAACAGTAAATGCTAAAGAGTCAAGGTGTCGTCATATTTGTAATGTGGGTCCAATGACTTAATTTTCTTCCTAATTAGGGCCCAATCCACCCTTCCTTTTCAGTTTGCCCACAATCGACAAAATTTCTACAACTCGGTTCGGCTTTTTTCTACCAAATCTAATGGACTCAAATACCTTGACTTTTCTGCTTTAAACTTATTTGATTATTTATACATTTATATCCTATTTATATATTTATATATATTATATATATTTTAATATATTTACATATTAATATTATATAATTTATAATATATTTTAATTAATTTTTTATTATATCGTTGTAATCATTTGAAGTTTAGAATTGTTGCGTCTAGCTTTCAATCAGGTTCACTCCGGGAAATCTATATACTGATCAACATCAGACCGATGATCTTTGTCCCATCGAATCACGATCCACCGTCATCTTCAACAACAACGTGTCGAATTTGACATCCAACGGCACAAAACCTTTTGATACACATTTCAGTTCATAAAGAATAATACACCATAGCATATCAAAGGAACCCAGATATAAGTTTTTTTTAATTTACATAGAAGTCCCTCAAGTACCTATAAATTGAAAGCACTGCGTTTCTCTCCCTGCGCGCACGGAAGGAAAAAACCACTGGAATCTGCAAGCACAGCGTTTCTCTCTTTTCTATTATTTCTTCGTTTCTGGTACGTTCATTTTTTGATCTTCTGAAGACCATAAATTTACCATCTCATTAACTCTTTTCTGCAATACAAAAAGTAGATAATTTTTTTTCTTATAAAAGATTTCGCTTTCTTAGTACTCAATTCTTACTTGTATTTTAATTAGTCATTAGCGGCCGTTTATTTTCTAGGTTTTCAAATTGTCGAATCCGTGTTAACGTTGCGGTTTCTTCGATTCTTTGTTTTGGTTTCCTGTTGAACCTTAATTTTATCCAATTGTTCGGGTCATCCTAGGTTGTTGAACCTCCCATGTTTCTTTTCTGAGTAGTACTTCTTCTTCTTCTTCTTCTTCTTTTGTTGACGATAATTGTGTGATTCTGTTTCTGTTGATTTTTTGTTGGGGGGGTTAAACCTCGTAACGGTTGCATTGAAGAAATGTTGTGTTCTTACTCAATTGCTTTGATTAGTTTTTTTTTTTTTGTTTGTTTCAAATAAAAAATCATATTTTTGCATTATTAGAGTTTTTACATATTCTTAATTTTCTTCTTGATGTTACTACCTGCTAATTGGGCACGATTTATTATTTTGGTCAGATTCAAAATCGTAAATTTATCTCTTCTTCGCTTAGATTGAAGTGTTTCCCTCTGATTCTTCTGGGATTTATACTTTTAATGGACGACGGGGAGCTTGATTTTTCGAACCAGGAAATGTTTTCCGGGAATAACATGGGTGATATTCCAAGCAGTTGCTCAATGGACAGTTTTTTCGATGAATTACTCAATGATTCTCATGCTTGTACCCATACACACACTTGCAACCCACCCGGCCCTGATAACTCTCATACGCACACCTGTTTCCATGTTCATACCAAAATTGTGCCTGCCTCGAGTGAAGATAAGGCTGCTATTGATGACACCGCTGGGTCCAGGGAGAAATCAAAGAAACGTCCATTGGGTAATCGGGAAGCTGTCAGGAAGTATAGGGAAAAGGTTAAGGCACGAGCTGCCTCCTTGGAGGATGAAGTTGTGCGATTGAGGGCATTGAACCAGCAGCTGTTGAAGAGATTGCAAGGTCAGGCTGCATTGGAGGCTGAGGTAGCAAGGCTTAAGTGTTTGCTTGTGGATATTCGAGGAAGAATTGAAGGGGAGATTGGATCATTTCCGTATCAGAAATCAGCAACTACTGTTAACATGATGAATGTGCCTGGTGCTTATGTGATGAATCCCTGCAACGTGCAATGCAATGATCAGATGTATTGCCTTCATCCTGGAGTCGAAGGTAAAACAGGTGAAGCTGCAGTGCCAAATGGACAAGGATTTAATGGGTGTGACTTCAACAATATTCAGTGTTTGGCGAACCATAACTCTGGAGCAAAGGAGCTTTCTACAGGTGGGGATGATAGTGCTGGGTTCAACGGCAATTCTTCTGGCGCAAAAAGGAGGAAAGGTAAAATTTAGGATGTCTTTCTCTTAAATTCTTTATTGAAAGTTAATTTCTGATATGATATATCTGTAATTTATTTTATCACCGTGTGTAACTAGTATGTTCATTGTAGTTATTTGCTTCAATAGTTATGTCTTGGAACTAGCAATTTAAAATTTTAATCTACTAGGAAAATTTTTTGCTCGGTTTGTGCTTCTTGTACCTCGTCAGCACTGCTATAAGTAAATTTTCTCTTGTTTGTTTATGTTGAAGTTATTTGCTGTAACTATAGAGTTCACTGAGGTCCAAACGGATCAGCCATCTGGTAATTGTGGTTGATAACCACATCAATTATTATAGGGATGAAAGAAAATTTATGTATGAGATAAGGACCAAAATGACTGATGGAACATTGTTTGAATATTTAGGTGTTGTTTTATAACTGCATGAATTGTTAAAAATTAAAACACTGGTGATTTCTATGTGTTTTAAATAGGTTTGCTTCCTCATTTTACCAAGCAATGCTGAAAGTGTTAAGAAAAACGGCATAGTTGTTGTTGAATGTAGGACATGTCCAAGTCCTTATGGTGCATGAGCCATACTCAAAAGATATTGGAATTTTTTCTTGCAATATTCTGAATATTATGAGCTGTATTGACTGTTTTCAAGCTGATTATAGCTGCATACGATGTATACGATGTGTAGCACTCTGCTTTTGATTATGCTGTGGTTGTGATACTGATATTTGTTTTCTTGGAAGCAGTTCGTCCAGCTAAGGACTGTTGAGACAAGCATTATCCACAGTCAGTGAAGTACAATCTTCTTGCCAACTAGCAGTTTTCTTGGGATGCATCACCTTCTTCCCTCAGGTTGCATTGCTTTTTTATTTCTGCTCTTATTTTAACCCTACTTATGGGTCATTAGAGGTTAGTTGTGGTCTATGTCCTTGGAGAACAAATATTTGTCTTTCAACAAGCAGTTTTCTTTGGAAGCATCACCTTCTTCCCTAAAGTTGCATTGCTTCGTCATTATGCTTTCCAGTTTCCGCTTTTTTTTTTTTTTTTTGATTTTTTACTCTACTTCTGGGTTGTTAAAGGTTGGTTGATGGTCTTCTTAGTTTATGGCCTAAAGCCTACAAACTTTGTAAAGCTGAAACTTCTAGCTTGTAGCATTTATGAGCAGCAACTGACAGTCTGGTTTCTTACCATGCTAAACTGGACTCAATAAAAGCCCTCATCCCATCTTCTTACGCGCAATGTATGAGATTTGTCAGTAACTACCATCGATGATGCTATGCTTTGCTGATAATCTTAAAAATTTATTAGTGCTTCGTGTTGTGTGTAGTAGTGTTTTTTCATTTTTACCTTTTGACTGGGTTGAGTTCTAGTTCTGTCTTTCTAAACTATATGAATTCTTTAATTGTTGAACTACAGAATTAAGGAAGATGGGAACATCTTTGATGTTTCATTCCACGTAGACGTAGCTTGTGATTCACATGAGCGGCTACAAATTAGCTTCGCATAGCTTTCAGCCATTCCTATTCAGGTCTTGCATGGCATTGACTAAGCACTAAGCATTCTGTTTAGGAAGGCTGCGAGATGCATAATACTCAAGGGAAGCTCCGGCATCTTCTAAATGAGGTTTTGATCAACTCTAGTCTGATGAGAACTCATAGGTAAGTTGTAAAAGATGGGGGTGGCCAAGCATTGCGATTTTTTCCATGACTGATGCAGAGTAGCCTCCTAGCTCTCTTAAAGCCTACAACTGAGACAAAAAGGGGCAATGGGGGTTTAAAACTTCGAAAAGTAGTGGATTTTAAGCATTCAATAATTATTAGATCTTGAAATTCCTTTAGAACCCTGTTCATTGCATCGGGCCAGTTTCATTATTTTTTGCTGAGAAGAGGCCCATATTCTACTACTCTGTTTTCCGACGATACTTGATGCTTTTGTTATTTAAATAATTTGGAGTCAGTGACCAAGTTCACCATCAAACTAACCTTCAAATCGACGGACAACAGACATCGCTATATCTGTCTTATAGGATGGATGACTAGGAGTTTATTTTTATGCTCTCATAATGGAATTTTTTTAACTTTACAAATCTCACTTTTATTATTATTATTATTATTATTTAATCTAACTTAAAGAGGACGTGTCATGTTAAGATCACATCTCAAGATATTAAATAAAAAAACTGATCTTTATGAATTTCAAACATAATTTATTAACTAGTCCAAGAGAAGTTCACGAGATCCTCTTAAAAAAATTTATTTGGAATCTTTGAAACTTGGAATCTAGTCTGAACAGCAAATCAGATTTTGGATCAAGGAATTGCTGCTGGGTTTACTTCGGACAAAGTCAACAGTCTTTGATTAGATCTTCCCTTGAGCAAGTTCTTGGAAACACCCTTTGCTGTTGATGTTTCAGAATTGGTAGGAGGGCGGTGGAAATATGACCTTTTTTTTTTTTTTTTTTTTTGCTTTACCAGAACATGATCTTAATAGCCTTAGATCACTCTCGTTTTAGAATAATACTTGAAACTAAGGAAAATCCTTCCCCTTTTAGTACTTTGTTTTCGCATGGATAAGACCAAATTTTCGGGTTCCAAGTTCTCAACCATGCAGTTATATAAGACTTTGTTTCATCCACAAACAACAAAATTTGAAACTAATGATGTGCTTCGGCTTGTGCTAATCTTACTGAATGTATAGCAGCTGAGAAATAAGCCCGAAACTCAAATGCTCGACTGATAAGTTCTCTTCACCCCCAACTCTCTTCAGCCTTCGTTGTGAAGGTAAAACTTATGGAAACAATATGATCCATGCCATTTTCCCATCCGAATGTCTTCAATTAAATGTGAAAATGACCTGTGAACCATCATCATCGGCTTTCCTTTTGCATCAAAATCTTCTGTTTACTTTCTTCCCATCTTCCCCCTCCCCCCCACCCCTGCCTTTCAATCCTCTTAAATGGCTAAAAATATGTTTACCATATACTTATAGTTGTTTTTATTTCACTTGTAATTTTAAGCTTCTTAAAACTCAAATATTTTGATACAATGAGCCATATATTAAACTTAATAATTTATATATTTATATTATAATTATATAAATTTTGACACTTTTGTATTGTTTTTTATATCTTATTTATGTTTCAATTATTTTTTTACATTGTATCTAAAAATACTAGTTCCAGAATATATTATTAGCATATAGTGCAATTTACAACCAACAGTGCAATTAGCATATAGATCCAAACGCAATAGTGCAATTTACAACCAAACTCTCAAACTAAAACAAAATTTTAATTCACCACTACCACAAAACATTTGATGTAGTCCTAACAGTTTGTGAGTGTGGGCGTGATGGATCAATCACATAATAGAACAAGCTGCAGGGTTCTCGTCGCTAAAAGCTGTGGTATATCTAACTTCAGTGGAGCTAGCTCGTGCCAGATGCGACACCTGCGGGTCCTCAGCGTTGCGAACGTACCCGGCTGGGGCCTTCTTATCGTAGACCCCAGGGGCGTAAGGGTGTGCCACAACGTCATAAGGCACGTAGGGCCATAGCTCAACCTTCTTGCCCGTCCGATGAGCCACGCGTGCTACCACCTTTGCTGGGTCAACATATCCCACGACTGTTAGCTTGTTGGCCTTACGTTCGACATCCACTTGCGTCACGCCTTTCATTCCTTCCACTGATTTTTTAACTTTGCGTTCGCATCCTTCGCAGTCCATTTTCACCTTGATATCCACCGTCTGATCAGACAAATAGCCAAAGCAAAAAAACAAAAAGGAAGAAAGAGATAGTTACAGTCGCTTGATGATTATTTGTCAGGACATGATAAAAACGGCTAAACACAGGGGCATGCATGGGAAGACAATGATCATCCCAAGGTGTTTTGTCGTCTGTCTGATATTTTAAAGATCATGTACCAAAATAACCTTCCCCTTGAAAAATTGGCAACATTTCATTTTATTATTATTTTGAAGTTTTCTGATAAAAACAATAAAAGATTCTCCAAGAAAGAAAGTGTAATCCGACTGATTGGTGAGAAACAGAAACAATAATGTCATCGAAAGTGGATAATTGGCATTAAAATAAACAAATTAAAGAAACTTATTTTTCTTCAGGAAAATAATTACTTCGGTCTTCTCTTTCTTTTCTAATTCATTTTATGTGATGATTTACTGCATTGAATTTGAGTGTTGATTACAGTGGTATTAGCAAGTATAACTTTCATATACTAGATCAGTAAAAGGAAAACCAATTACGCAACAGATTTAACATTATGATTAGCAGATCCGAACCTTAAACCAGCTAAGTCTAAAGAAGTAAAAAGAAAAGCTTCCTTAACTACGTCTAGTTGAAATAGACGTAAATCAGGCAAATTTCTTGATCTACCATCAAAGAAGCAGCTTTTACCGAAGATTAGAGTTCATTCTACAGCGTAAAGTTCCCAAAACCCAGAAATTAAAAAGGGATCTGCTTAAAGAGATGTACCTGCAACTGCTTACGTTTCTTGAGCTTGGAACTGCCACGAGAACAGTCAAACAGATCAGAAACATGATCCAGAGCACCCATTTCTTGGTTCTTTTCTTAACTGTTCTTCTCTCGTTTGATAATTGGGAGTACCAACAACAAAACCAAAATAAGGAGGAAAAGAAATTGCTGTAAGCAACAGTAGAAGATATCAATGCTGCAAAACAACAAACAAAATCCTTTCAAAAGAGTTCCCTGATATTGATACCATGATAAATCCAATATCCATGCACTTTATATAGAAGGGTTCTTATTTTGGAGTTGTCTTCATAGAAATCTAGGACGTTGGATTCTTGTGATTTTGCTAGTTTTGCTCCACGTGTCGATTTTACTGGATGGTGAATGTAGGGGATCGATAATTTTGTCGAGGCCATCCTTCCCATCCATGCTAATTGCAAGGAGTAACTGACAACACCGACCCTAGACAGTAAACGCGTGCGGAGGGGTCCAGCCGTTTTGTTGTTTGGCTAGTGATTAGAGCAGGAATCTCCGCGCCTCGTAATTTTTATAATATTTAAATTTAAATTTATAATTTTTTTAAAATTTAAATTCATTCATTATTTACACATTATTAATTTAAATTAAATAATATTATTTTTAAATATTTAAATTTATAAAAAAATAAATTTAGTGGGTTAAAGTTTGATTCTTACCTGAAACATAAATTTTTAATTTTTTATAAAAATAAATTTGAATTGTAGATTCGAATATTAGAATCCGTTATTTGGATATATAATATAAATTTGATAATAGATATTCAAAGTTTCATATCTGCATTCTTTCAAATCCATTTCAAATAATAATTATAATATTTGAATTTAAATATTATATGAATCAACAAAAAAATAAATAATTGTATATATACAAATCTATATTATCTACTACCATCCTTAAATTCTTTCATGTCATCGTGACATTAGTCAAATAAATTAGTATATTATTTTTTTTGTTAATATTATTTTTTAATATTATAATTATTGTATTTAAAATATTAAAAATTTATATATTTTTTATATATTAATATGTAATTTTAATATATATCTACTTTTATTTTGATAATATCAATTTTTTTATCATACTAATATTTTAATTATTTTTACTGTTATATTTATAATTATATTTTGTCCCATTGACCATGTTCAATGAATGGCATTTGGTTGCATTGTTGTGGTGTTAATGAATGCTTATGGGTTTGGGTCCCAATATCCCATGAGTTGGGTGCAATAAAGTGTAAGCCTAGTGGTGGGTGGACCCTTTTTAATTTTTATCCAATGGGTCTCGTGAGTTTGCTTTCTTTTGTCATTTTGACTTATGTAATGAAAATAGTTTTCATTGTTCAGCCCAAAAAATACAGAAAGAGAAGACCCAAATAGTTTTATTGTTGGTATTGGTATTGGATTTTGTTTAATTAATTAGATTTCATAATTATACACATGAATATATAATTATTATATAAAAATAATTAAAATATAATATAATATAAAATAAATAAATAAATATTTTAAAATTTATATAATATTAATATATCAAAAGTTAAATAAAAATAAAAATAATTATAATATGATAAAATATATAAATAATCAAGTCATTGATAAGGGAAGAACGAAGAGTAATATATCTGTTCTTTATTCTTTTTGGGCCCAACTTTATTATTTTGCTCCTTTTGTATTCATTGATTGAAGATGAAGAAAGAGATTCAAACAAATATTCTATTAGCATCAACATACATTTACATATCGTTGAACTAAATTTTCAAGTTGTCTAATGATATTCATTTGCAAATTATGTTCTATGGTCTATTGATGAAAAAAAAAAAGAAGAAATTTACATCATTGTTGCATATTTTGCTTTGATTCTTTTTGTTTAATATTTGTATTTGATACTCATATTTAATACATATTTAGCTATAGATACGAAAGCATAGTGCCTCGAATATATAAAAAAATTAGAAAAAAATTAAATATAACACTGTTAAATACATATTTGTATCAGATATCTACTTATATTTGACATTCAATCCTAAATCCAATCCCTTTCATTCATTTCTTTATCCTTAATCATATGTGGGATATATATATATAGAAAAACTAGTCCATCATGAAATCATTTCAGTATTCATTCAATAATTCGATTGATTGTCACTTTGTTTATGTTTTCACTTAAATTTATCAAGATATTCTATGGGCACAAATAGTTAAACATAAAAAAAAACACCCAAAAAGCACAGAAAAAAAGACTGGTTAAAATTTAAAATGCAATATTATTCAATAATAATTGTGCTAGACATCAATAAAATTATACACTCTATTTTCCATGAAACTAAAACCCAATTTCAATTTAATAATAATTGATATATAGTTGTTTTGTGTGAAAATACATTTCTTAATTTTACTTTTCAGACAAGTAAAAGCAAGCAAACATCAACAGCTTGTGCATTTGACTAGTTTTTACTTATATATACTACCATATCTCCCGCGCACGTAGTAGTTTGTCTTTGAAAAGCTGGGGAAGAAGTTTGGGTCATTTTGGTGGCAGCTTTAAAACCTCCGGTTGTCGATACTAAGCCCAATATTAAATAGACCTTGCTCAGTTTTAAGCCCACTTGACCCAATTTCCATGGGCAATAAGTAATAAGCGTCCCTACCTATGATTATTATTACCCCCTCCAAAGTCCAAGGATTTGGGATAGAAGAGTAGTGGTTGTTGTTGCCTCTGGCTGTCGGATCGAACGGTCCATGCATTTGTAAGTAAAAGATTTACAGCCTTCTTCGATGACTTAGCGTGACTGCCAAGTGCTAACCTTTCGTTCCCCACGGAAAAGACTAGCGGCGGTCATAGGCCTTTATCCTTGTTTTTCAGCGAGTTCCTTGAGTTGGGGCGGTGGAATTTGTGGGGTCCCGTGAATGAATGAATCGTAAATGAATGTCAAAAACTTGAATCGTCACGATTTGCGGTCCCCATTTTTTATATAAACGTGTCAAATTAAAGCCCCACTTGGTCTCACGTTAAAGGTTAAATGGGCTTCGATTAGCGCAGTAGCTCACATTCACCACGCTGCACTCGGCAAGGCAGCAGGTTTAATATCGGGAATACGAGTGTTAGGCAAGCACCAATCCGACCCTTGTGAAAATAGCTAAACTCGACTTTTCGCTGAAGGTTGGTGGATTCACTGAAAACAGCGTTTCATTGAATAAATTTTCTCTTTTTTTTAGTCATCTTTGTAGAATAGAATGAAGCCTATGAATTCCGAGTCAAGAGAATGGAATTCGTTTCAAACCTTTCACTAATGAATTATCGATTCAGCATGTAAGACTTCTTTTTTTTTTTTTTTGACCACAAATTAGTTTGGAGAGTGTGCCCCTTTGCATCTATGGGATTTTATCAGACAAATGCAAAAGTTCCCAATGGATCATTGTTGTCACCCCCAAAGTAATTAATAACTAGACCCAGACTTAAGCCCCAAAGGTTTAATTTTTATATATGTTGGTCCTAACCCAAAACAACATATGCTGTCCAAATTTAGCATGTTTTCCATGGTCAATAAAAGAGTGAGCACTGGGCAGTGAGCTTGGTTAGTGCTTTTTTTAAGGTAAACTTGCTTGATCTACAATACAATCTTTTAAAAGGTAAAAGCAAAGCCAAATAGGGGAGATATGGATATGCATGACTGTATTATTGTATCTTGTTTGATTTTCAAACGTCAAAAAGAGAAACAGGACAGCCTCGCTATTTTCTCATGACTAGAAAATAATAATAATAAAAAAGAGGGTCCGGGGTCAATGCTCTGAATTGGTGGCTGGTTATGGTGGAAGTGAGTTTCTTGGAAACCAGGATACTTCAAATTTAGAAAAAAAGCAGATCCTGCTGATTTTGCTTGCTTTAAAGAAACGTTACAAACCATACGGAGAGATTGAAACAAAAAGGATAAGTATATGGTTCAATGCTTCCACAGAATTCAATGAGAGAGAAAAAGTGTCTGCCACTTAGTCATGAGATATATTTATATTTATAATCCGTATTTATTGTAATTTAAATCTAAAAGCCATTCACGTACAGAATGGTGATAACAGCAAAGAACAAAAATAGTGTATGCAGTCGGTCAAAGCAGCACGAGAAGCACTCAAAGCAAAGCAAAATTTCTTTTTTCTCCTTTTTTTTTTCTTTTTCTTTCGTTTAAGCTTTGAGAAAGGACCAAGAATTTTAAAGAAAGGCGGCATGGGACTGGGAGACTTCTCCATCAAAGACACTACAGTGCACATGACTTGCGTGTGTCGGTCTCCAATGTAGAAAAATCTGAAAATCATCTGACATATTGCATGGTGTCACATTACCCAACTCTTTCTTTCTCTTCTTTTTCGTGACGACGATCAACATTTCACGACGTCGAGCTAACGCGGGAACAAAATGGTAACCCTTTTGTTTTATTATTATTATTATTATTATTACTACTACTAGCATTTGTTTATTGCGTTCACGACTCACATGGCCCAAAAACCTTAAAAAAAAAAAAAAAAGAAACAGAAAAAGGATCACGAAGCTGATCACTTTCAATTCACTGCTTCGGATTTGCCATCTGCCATTTCTGTTTTTTTTTTTTTTTTTTTGGCCTTTTTGCTGAAATATTGGAGCAATATAACTACAAATTGTTGAGCCTTTCTAAGTTTTATATAATAATTAAAATGGTTCATATTCCAGCTTTTGATTTTATTTAAGATAAGAAATGATTACATCACACGCATTGTAAATAATTTTTAACTGCACTTACTTTTGTGCTAAGATATATATATATATATTTTTACAAAGTGATCTAGTCTAAGGAGGAGGAAAAATTACATTATACTATAATTCAAATCTTAAATTTATTTAATGTCACAAATTAAAATTAATTTTACTAATCAATTGTATTAATTTTTGGATTCACAATAAGATTAATTTTCAATTTTGGATTGAAAATTGATCACGAGAGGAGTGGAGAATAAGTCTAAAGACATGCAAGACTAGTTGAAGATCATGTTTTTGAAGAGTTTTTCCTGTTCCACTTTTACTTTTCGTTTTCAACAAGTTATGATTATTGCCCTTCATTTACCGGTTTTTTAATTACTTGTGAAATTAGATCTGCATGTTTATTCAACCAAGAAGACTTCATAATGCATGGCGCAAGTTCAGCTGCCATGGATAAGTATGTTTACAAGGAAAAATACTGCTAGTACTCCTCCATTGTCGATTTGTCATAGCCCCTATATACAAGGGAATCTTTAGTTAATTCAACTTTCAAGAAAACAGAACAAAAAGATATAACAATTACCTCATTTTCTCACCCTTAATTACATCAACTTTGCAGCTCCAACTACTATTCCTAAAACTTTTATCTATAGTATATTTGCATCTTAAATGAATTTTTTTGATAAATTATTTTGAATATGAATTTAAAAGTTAATCTAGTTTAATTTTGCATTCGCCTTTTAAAAATGAAATTTAATAAAAGGGTTTGAATTTCAATCTTAATATTTATAATTTATTTTATTCTTAATTGATACGAATAAGATTAAAAATAGCGGGTAGGGGATTCGACGATTTAATTAGAACCTTTCAATAATTAATTTTATTTTTTATGCTAAGCATCCTCAGCTGCAGATTCATGCATAATGGATCCAGTCTTCGCAATAATTATATAATATATATGTATATCATGCAGCCTATGACATAGACGATTGAATGTGTATCTCTATACGTTTCCGGTTCACCAATTTCATATGCTTCCGCGTTGCAAAAGTGATTTTTTTTTTCAATTAATTGTTACAAGCATTCATAAATTAATGGCTGCTGCACAAAGCTACAGTACAACAAGTTTAATTTGCTGTGAACCAGACTATACCAGTTATCGCCATTAATACTCAACACACTCTCCGGTCAAGGTGCTTATTCCGTCGCATATGTCTATCCGTCTTACTCTTGCACTTATATGAATTTAAGTTGCTACGTGTGTATATAAATATGTGTAGTATGAGATTGGAAACGTTACGCATTAATAATTTAATGCTCAACATTTTCCAGTCAAGATGCATGTATATTTATAGTCAAAAAATGCATATAGATAAGCTATTTATTGTTAAGATGTTATAATCATTTCAGCTCATGCCTGAATCATGCAATAGTCATTTGAACAATTCGAGCAGTTATGAAATCTTAAAAGATAACCTTTTTTTTTTTCCCCCAAATTGTGATGAGAGAGGCGTTAGGTTGGTCCTTGAAGACCGTTCTGCAGTGAATGGTCTTTTAGCCATTCAAGTCTCAAATTGTGGGCAACAGTGTGGGCATAGAAAGCCTCACTCAATTCACAAGATACGACTTTTAAAATGTATTTTGGTGGGTCACATGAGGATGGGGCCTTACCCCCAGCTCGGTGCAGCCTCGGTGGTCTAACAAAACCAAATCCCTAAGTCACCGTCTCGTCTCTTTCAAAGTCTACCCATTAATAAAACAACTCAAATTGCAACGGCTTTGCTAGTTCTAGACTAGTCCTAGTCTTCTCCCATGAAAAAATGCCGTTTTCCTTAATAAAGAAGTTGCTTATCTCAATCTAACAAAAAAGTTGAGTTTTAATTCTCAGATCTATTAAATAATTCTTTTTGAGAATGACAATTAAATTAAATTTTAAATTTTTTAATCTAACATATAAATATGAATATATTTATGTGTATGTATAGATGTATATATATATGTGATCTTGAATGGTCAATATCTTCGGTTGGTTAGTTGAATGGTTTTTGAAGGATTAGGTTGAGAAGTTTGAGATGGCATTTGAAACAAACAAGGAAAATAAAAGATGTTTTAGTTAATGATGAGAAAATTAAATGGATCCTTGATTCAGGGGGGGTTTGCGTCAATGCATGCTTAATAAGGGATGTAGAAAAACAGGCCCACCTGCCCGTATTGAAAATATTTTGGCGCAATTGATGTGCTTCCAAGAAATGAAAGCTCAATCAATGCATTTTCAATCAAACTTTGGTGTCTTGAGAATTTAGAACAATCAAAACAACATTTGTCAGAATTCTCATTCCTCTCTTTCTAGGTCACTTCACTACAAAACAGTTTTCAAGCAGTTTGAAAATGCTTAGATTAAAATTTAAAATTTAAAATAATTAATTTATATTATAATTTTTAAAATATAATATTAAATTATTTTGAAATTTAAATATATTAATATTTGTAATTTTTTATTTTTAATTTACAATTTCTTTTGTAAAAAAAAAATGCTTTTAAGTCTTAACAAATACATGCTTGAAAGGAGCGTCAGTTTGAATTTACCTTCCGCGTTAACAAAATAGTGCGTTAACCACCACTTTCTTTGTTTGTCAACTTCCATTAAGCTGTTTGTCCATTGTTGTTATACTAACCTCTAATTAAGTAATGACCGTGTTTCCTACACAAGAAAGGGTTAAATCGATGTCAAATTGAAAACACGGAAAAGCTAGAAAAGCTTGGTTGCCCTTTCTCTAGGCTTGATAGTTTTTAGCCTTAGATGCGTCACTGAAAGCACAACTTTTGAAGTGGGGACGGCCTCCATTAGGGGAAGTAAGGAGAGCAAAGAACCCCAAGATTGTGTCTACATCAGAATCACTTTGCCAAAAGCAAAAGAAAAGCAAAGAGAAGCAGTTGGGAAGCTGCGGTAAAACTTCGCACCAAATACGAGAATGAACGTTGGATTTTTGCAGACACCCCAAACCCTCTCTCCTCCCAAAATATAAAAATAAAAATCCCATTATTATTTTAAACAATAGTAGTTTGGTCAATACTAGCAGGTAGCTAGGAACTTGGGGTTTTATTTGGCCAAAAGGTTGGGGACTTGGGGTTGATCTTTGTGTTTTCAGAAATTTCACGTGGCCTAAACCGAAGGACACAGAAGAGCCGAGCAGGCAGGGGGACAGTCAATGGGGTGATTGATTGGAAGGAGAGGGGATTCGAATAGGAATAGGATTCATGGGGTCGGGCATGGTTGGTGGGCAGCACATTGGGGCCGTCCCCCCGACTCCATATGTGCCATTGGTGATTGGTCCCTCGTCATATGTTTCCACTCAGCTTCCTCCTAGAATCCAAAAGGAAACAACGCTTTCAAATTAAAGATTGCCGCATTTTATTTCCCTCAGTAGTATTTGATAAGTACATTTAAATGTAACACTGTTTTAACAAAAAACAACGCCAACGGAACCGTGTTTCTCTAACCAGGATATTTCCATGGACTTCTCTCACTCTTAATTTCTCTCTACATGTTGGACGATCCTTTCTAATCTTGCTGACATTGGACAAATTGTCCGAGATTTAGGATCCATTGCAAGTTAGCAATTAACCCCATCAAAATTGTGGGGTCTAAGGTCTAATCTTTCATAGACTAGGAGTTGTTGAAACTTGAAACTGCTCATCTTACATTGAAAATGGCCATTGGTAACTTCGCGTGTCATGGGGCGAGATTTAAATTTTAAGCATACGTGACATATACTTTCTAGCCTTGTGGATGTATAATATTAGAGAGAGATTATCTTCTCGGGTAAGAATTCCGGATTCTGTTTGCCAAGTCCGGAACAATTTTAATTTACCTGCTTTGATTTACTTTTACAAATAATTCCTCGGACAATGCAAACTATTTGCCATCTTTATTTGATCATCTTCAGAAACTCACACAGCTCTATCATTTAGAAGATATATGAATAGATTTATCGCTACGACCCTTCAATCTATCGAATTCGAAGATGAGTGAAAAACTCGATGGGCGATAAATCAGAAACCCACCCAAATCCATACTTTTAATTGGGTTCTCCGAAAACTAGTTTAATTCCTTGTTGATGTCACCATTAATTCTAACTCTATTTAATAGATTGTTGCAATAAAAGAAAGGAGAATCGAATTTAGAATTATATGCATGAACTGCTTAAACTTATAATTAATTAAATACTTTAATCGTTAATAATTATGATCTGCAATCTGCATGATAATTAAAGCGTTCTTTCTCTTTCTTTTACCTCTATTGATGTTAATAACAGCAAATAATTGAAAGCGTACCAAAAGGATTGAATACACAACATTAAAAAAAAAAAAAAAAAGATAGAGAGAGAGAGAAATTTTTTTATTATTTTTAAATTGGAAGTCAATTACGCGAGAAACTTGGGCGTTATTTTCTACAAGCATTACAATTTTAACTTTTTATTATAATATTATAATTATTTAATTATAATAAAAAATTATATAAAAATATACTATTCATAAATACGAATTTCACATAAATATTTTAATATATTTAATATAATTTTAAATATTAATTAATTATAATAAAATTATTATAAATGATACGCTGACAATAAAGCCTATAATTTGATTTTAATTATTTATAGAAATCTTGTGTTTTTATTTCAATGATTTTATCCTTACAAAGTAAAACTTCATTCAGATTGTCAAGCAAAATTTATCTGTACCCTTAGTTATAACACAGAACCAAATCTACCTTGTAGGAGTGGACCTTTTTTTATGTACTTTATCATATTAAAGGCAGGGAGAAAAAAGAAAATTTGCAAACCCAAATTAAAATAATTAAATATAAAAATATTTTTAAACTAAAATTAAATAATCATTCTCAATCTCTATTGTTTAATTGTAATCAGTTGAATCTTTAAATATCTACTTTTACCTAATTGAATCTCTAATCAATTAACGATTGTAATCGGCTTTTATTGATTGGAAGCTCCAATCGGGTCGAAAGAAGATGTTTGACTGCTAAATTGGATTAAAATATATGTTAACTAAGCGGTAAGCACCCAGTAATTCCCCCTGGATTCCAGGTTTATCTTTTTGTGTGTTTAAAAGCTAAACTATGACTTGGCAAAGTTAATTGTTAATTAGATTCAGACTAACCATATAAATAAGAGTGCTTAATATGGTACAATGTCAGTGACAGATGGATAGAAAACGAAATCTCAATGACCTTTAATTACAAAAATAAGATAAAAGTGTTATAAATTTATATATTCTGGAAAAGAAAATCAATAAAGGAAATATTAAAAGAATATTATTCTCTCTCTCTCTGTGTGTCTAAAATAATAATAAAAAGAAATCTGACCAATTCAGAGAGTTTTGCCTTTCTTTTATTCACCTCATTAAATGAATAAATTAATCCACTTTGGAATTGAATTTTCTTTTTTCTTTTTTCTAGAGAAAACAAACAAACAAACAAAAACGCTTCTGTAATCTCTGACCCGATAGTTTAGTCACAAAATCTGCATGTGTACGTCGTTTACTTTGCTTTGCTTTCCACTGCTTCTTTAATGTCCTTTTTTTACGTTCAGTATCAGAGAAAAATGTGGCATCAATTTCTACGTTATATATATATATATCTCTTCTTTTTATTTTTAAAAATTTTATATATATATATATATGCAAACATACATTCAAACCTCTGACCTCATCATCTCTATTATAAATATGCACCACCACCCACTACCTTTTTTGTTTTCTTTGGTTTATTTGATCTAAATGAGAAGAACCCATTTGAGTTTTTGATCTGATATGTGGTAAAGGAAAGATATTTGAGGGGAAAAAGGTTTTGCTTTGTTGGTTTTGTTCTTTTGAGGGTTGTTGGTTGGTTGTAGTTGAAGAAAACGAGAAAATGGCCATTCAGGCGCAGTTGTATTCAGATAATTTTGGGTTTCCATTGTGCGGTTCCTACGATTGGATCGACAATGGTTGTGTCGGCAATGGCGACTTTAATCAATTCTGTTTCGGTTTTCAAAGAAAACCGCAGCTACAACAACTACAAGAACAGCAACATTTGCAGCAGCAGGTTCAAAATCACCAGCCATGGAATCAAAGTCCTGGCTTTGACAACAGCAACTGTCGTGAATCAATGATGTACTGCCAAACCATGGTTTCACAAGTTGAGAAGCAAAGACATGATATTGATCAGTTCATCAGATCACAGGTTAGAACCCAAAAAAAAAAAGGCAATCTTTATTCTGATTTGTCTTTAAAGATCATTTCTTTAATTATTCTGATTACTGGGTTCTTCATTGTTGATGTTTATCTCTCCACTTTTATTCAGAATGAGAGATTGAGATTGTTACTGCAAGAGCAAAGAAAGCAACAATTTGCAGTATTGGCAAAGACAATAGAATCCAAGGCATCAGTTTTACTTAGACAAAAAGATGAAGAGATAGCGAAAGCAACGAATAAAACAATGGAGCTACAAAATCTGTTGAAGAAACTTGAGATGGAGAACCAAGCATGGCAAAGAGTGGCACAAGAAAATGAAGCAATGGTCGTGTCTTTAAACAACACGCTTGAACAACTTCGGGAACAACAAGCTTGTCGTTTTCTTAACAATGGAGTCGATGATGCAGAATCATGCTGTGATGAAGTGAACAGGGAAGGGACGGGAACAGGGGAAAACAGAGGACTTGCAGGCCTTGTGGCTGCTGCTGATGATGGACAAGAACAAGAGGAAAGATCTAGAAAGACGACGACAACAATGGTTTGCAAATGTTGCAATTCTCGAAGTTCGTGTATTTTGTTCCTTCCTTGCAGACATCTTTGTTCATGCAAGGATTGTGCAGCTTTTCTTGATTCTTGCCCCGTTTGTAGAACCGAAAAGAAAGCCATCATAGAAGCCTTGATTTCTTAGGCAGAAGAGCAAAAAGCTTTCCGGTAGAAGAGAAAAAAAAGAAGAAGATAAAAACAGAAAATATGACGATGATGATGATGGATGAACATAACCCATGTGGATGCTACACGTTAGGTCTCTTTTTCTTATTATTATTATTCTAATTGCAGTTTTTGGCCTTTCTAGGTACTCTGGGATTTAGATTCAACATCATTTGAAACAAGAACGAAAAAAAAAAAAAAGAAAATCAAATGAAACTGAAATTTCACAGGAATCGGACAGCAACCCTTTTTTTTTTTTTTTTCCATTCCTGGAGTTATTACCTGACCCTTTTATAGGCAGTTTGATTTGATTATTCATTATCTGAAATTATGGCAATTATTTTTGGCACTGGCATTTGGCAGTGACACCGAAGAAGAATGAAAGCTATGTATCAGATTTGAAACCTACCCCTCTCAGTCCCACTATTCAGCCCTCACATAATTGAAAAACGCCAGATTTTTGCATAGTTTGTTTTTAATGCAATACTTAATTCTAGTTATTTCCATTCTATTTGTACTTATCTTTATCTTTTTTTTTTATTCCAATCTTTTTGGGTTTTCTTTTGAGAAAGTATAATATGAGATATTCTAAGGGGAAAAAAATTGTAGCTAGGTTCAAGAGATTATCATACGATTTTGTCAGATTGTTTTTTTTTTTAATATTATTGGCATTGTTATATAAATGCAGTTTATAATTAATGGTTGAATCTTATTAATATTAACAATGATATTATTGAATTACAAAGCAACAAGGGAATTTTATTTTTGTATACGGTTGCTTTAATCTGTCTAAGCTTGCTCATAACCTGTTTAAAGATCATATTATTTGTTTAATTTAATAGATTCAATCCAAATTAAATCCAGATCTGAGATAATAGCAGAAATTATGGCCCCACAAACATGAAATTCTAACCATAATAAATGAAAATTTCAATCAGCTTCAACTTAAAAAAAAAAACACAAAATAAGGTAAAAGGATAATGATTTTGACTGAGACCAAAAAAGAAGCAGGGCAGATGAAATTTTGCTGTAAAACAAATCTGAATAATCCTTTCTTTCTAACGTCTTCCCTAATGCAAAAGAAGCTCAAGTCGATTGCATATCTTGATGCTGGCAGGTCAGATAGATCAATAGAGACTATTTCCCAAAAATTGGCTTACGATAATGGCAATACCAAGAGCAATTGCGATAATGGAAGAAGCCCAAGTAAGTTTTTCAGTAATTCTAGGCACCTATCCTTGAATGCTTGCCTGCATGAGCCTATAAACACTGAATAGCTTCCCATTTACACTACAGTTCCAAGCAAGAACATAACAAGGAATGCAGCACTGGCCGTGCGAGATGGCAGTGCAACTTTTTTGCATCCGGCTGCAATCCGTGAACGATCCAAGTGCTGAAAGTAGCAAAGCCGATCTTTTTTGCAACTGCTGGGTTTTCAAGTGTCTCGTAAACACTAACATCACACTCCCCATTTTCTAAGGCAACACAAGGAGCAGGAACTTCTGAAGCTTCCCTTATGCCCATAGTGCCAATAACGAGCAATGTTAAGCCCACCACCGTTGTACCCCAAGTCCGGATTACTTCATGTGGAGGCGATCCTTTAGAAAGTACCAATCGTAAACCAAAGACTACTTGACCAGCATCATGGCCACAGCCCCCCAGAGCTCCAACAACAGCACTTCCCATTCGGGTCAAGCCAACTGATAGCGGATCCAAAGCTGCAAGGTGGTCAGGCCCTGAAAGGGTGTGCAAGCAACCAGCAAAGAAGCTCGGATTACTCTGCCCCCAACCGCAGCAGCTGCAGTTCCACCGGTTTGAGAGGCAATATGAAAGAATGAAAAAGCTGCTGGCGCAAAAATTGGTTGAATTAAGACATGATAATTGCAGAGAGAGCAACAAACATCCCATCTGTGATTGCCTGAAACATGTGTAAAATAGAAAAAAAAAAAAAAAGTTTGTACCCTTTATCAATAAAGAGGACAACACTTTGTTCAATTTCCACAAAGAATTTTATTCCTAATGAACTGCAAACTATGCCGACTAGTGACTCTGATATAATGCATAAAAAATGCCAAACGATGCCTGAGATTACAGGGATGTGCACAATGAATGAAATCTACTCATAATTTATCCCACATTAATCAGCAATAGTGGAGAATGCAAAAACTCCAAATGCATGAGTTCCGTCACCTTGCAAATGCGTGCACAAATATGATGTCTAATTTGGAATCCATATAAGTATGCACTCTCCAGTAACTAGAACCAACAGATGAACTACTACAAACTCAATATCCAGTTCCCAGGTAATTTCAAATTCTTCACATTTTACATTGCTCGGTTAATCATCAAGTAATACACCAAATACTGTAATAACATAATAAAATTCAGATGGAATGATGACCGCCTCATCATCACTACTCCCCCTAT